>CAUYQG010214380.1:0-21317 GCA_963574415.1 Tarsius wallacei | reverse complement strand
AAAAAAATTAGCCAGGCATGGTGGCCCATGCCTGTGGTTCCAGCTACTTGGAAGGTTGAGGTGGAAAGATTGCCTGAAGCTAGCAGGTCAAAGCTATGATGGCCACGATCGTGCCACTGCACTCCCCCCTCTCTTCTCTCTCTCTGACTCTCTTTTTCTTGATACACACACACACACACGCACACGATATATATATAATCACAAAATTCACTAAGAATATACTAAAGTTTGCTAGTGAACTTTATGATACTTGGGCTTCCTGGCACCAACTTTGTGAAGCAGAAACCCCAACAGATCATCATTCCCCGCCTGGATGATGGAAGTCCTGGCTATGTGGTGCCTAGGACTCCTGCTCCCCTGTCTGAGTTAGGTGAAGACTTTGCTCTGAAAGCTGGATGTGGCCTCAGTGACCAGACTGGGCACCAGCAACTGCAACTCACTCTCATTACTGGGATTCAAAGGGCCACCACCCTGGGAGAAGCTGAGAATTCTTGCCCCAAGGCTGTGAAGTTCTGTCTGGTCTATTCTGCCTTGAGTTGATCCCTAGTATGCATCTAGAGTCCTGCATCCACCTGAGGTCATTTCTGCAAGTGCCGAAGGCTCAAGTCACCATGGTTACCAACATATTTGTTTTTGCTGGGCTGATGGAGATTTCTGCTACCCTAAAAAGACAATGTATAAACACCTTCAGAGACGTGTAAAACAGGTTGTGGCCAAAGACTGTGAGTGACATCTCGCCTAGAAGGTACTCACGGCATCTGAAATAAAATGAAGTGAAGTGAAACTCCTGAGCAGAAACCAAGGTCCCCCTGGACCACTGGGGGTGGGAATTTCCCCACCCTGCAAGGAAATCAGAGAGACAGAGGAGCCTCACAGCAGCTGTGAGGTGTCTTGGAGACTTCAGTGCTCAGAGGGCTGTTTGGTGGCACAGGCACCCTCAGATACCCATTCCCCTCCCTTCCAGACCACTTGTTCTCTGTGCAGTTAACTTGATGGGGTTGGGGTGTTCAAACTCTGCACATCCCAAAGGACCGGCTCCCGCTGGGTTCCAGGATGACCCTAAGCCTTTGGGATGTCTGCCTGATTCAGCTTTCTTTGAATACCTGGGGCCTCGGTCCTGCCGGACATTTTCCTCTAACAACTGGACTTATGGCAGAGGCCTGGTTGGACTTCCCAGGGCCCTGGACCACTATGATCAGCTTGATCTCTGTCATGAGAGCCAAGATGCCAAAGATGGTCACGTGGGTGCTCCATGCCCACATGATTGACCCCCAATAAAAATCTGGACACCAAGACTTAGCAGGTTTCTGGGGTGGGGTAGCCTTGCTCTATTAGTGTTGTTGGCACACACTGTTGCTGAGGGAATTATGTGCTGCCTGGCAGCACCACAGGGAGGGGAGCTGGAAGCTCACACCTGGTCTCTCCTGGGCCGCACCCTGTGTGTCTTTTTCATTTGCTGGTTTTATTTTATTATTTTACTTATTTATTTATTTTATATTATATTTTAAAGACGTGGGGTACAATTCAGGATTAGGCACATAAGCGGTCATTGTGCAGGTGAAGTTTGGGCCTCCCCATTGGTCCTCACTTTGCCTGGTTTGGGATCAGGTACCCTTATTGATACTGCGTGCCCCTCCCCCCAGCAGTGTCCTGCTTACTGCCAATCTCTTTCTTGTAGTATGATGATAAATGTTCAGTATCCACTTATGAGTGAGAACATGTGGTACTCACTTCTTTGTTTCTGTGATGGATCAGTCAATATGATAGACTCTAAATCCATCTAAGTTGCTGTGAAGTTCATAATTTGTCCTTCTTGATGGCTGCGTAATAGCCCATTGTATATATCCAGTCCACTTTTGATGAGCAGCATGGTTGGTTCCATGTTTTTGTTGTTGTGAACAGTACTGCAATAGACATGACTGTGGAAGGTATCTTTTTTTGTAGAATGATTCGAATTTTTCTGGGTATACTCCCAGAAGTGGGATTGCTGGTCATATGGAGGGTCGATTTTTAGATCTTTTGAAATCGCCACACTGTTTTACACAGAGGTTGTACTAATTTACACTCCCACGAAGAGTGTAGAAGTGTTCCCTTTTCTCTGCATCCTCTCCGGCGCCTGTTGTTTTTTGAGTTCTTAATGATGGCTATCCTAATGATACCATCTCGATGGTATCTCAGTGTAGTTTTGATTTGCATTTTTTTGTTGATTAATGAGGCCAAGCATTTTTTCATGTATCTGTTGGCTGCTCATATATCTTCTTTTGAGAAGTGTCTATTCTTATCTTTTGCCCACTTTTTAATAGGACTGTGATTTTTTTTTTCCTTTTGGCACATTTGAGTTCTTTGTAGATTCTGAATGTTAGGCTTTGTCAGATATATAGTTGGCAAGTTGTTTTTCTCATTCTGTGGGCTGTCTCCCCACTCTCTTGATGGTTTCTCTTGCTTTGCAGCTTTTCCATCTTATGAGGTCCCACTTGTCTATCTTCTCTCTTATGGCATGGGCTTTTGGGGTTTTAATCAGGAATTGGTTGCCTATTCAGATTTCTATAAGGGTATCTCCTGTGTTTTCTAAGATTCCTATAGTGTGAGGTTTTATGTCTAGGTCTTTGATCCATTTAGAGTTGATTTTTGTGTATGGTGATAGGTAGGGGTCCTGTTCAAATCTTCTGTGTGTGGTCAGCCAGTTTTCCCAGCACCGTTTACTGAATAGGGTCTCCTCTCCCCAGTGGTTGTTGGTGGAGGCTTTATTGAAGATGAGTTGATTAAGAAATTGAGGTTTTGCTTCTGGAATCTCTATCCCTCAATACGCCTGTTTTTGTACCAATATCAGGCTGTTTTGATTATGGTAGCCTAATAATAAAGTCTAGAAATGTGATACCTCCTACTTTGTTTCTTTTTATTATTTTTTTGAGTCAGAGTCTCACTCTGTAGTCCAGGTTGGAGTGCAGTGGCACGATCGTGGCCATCATAGCTTTGACCTGCTAGCTTCAGGCAATCTTTCCACCTCAACCTTCCAAGTAGCTGGAACCACAGGCATGGGCCACCATGCCTGGCTAATTTTTTTTCAATTTGGGTAGGAACGAGGTCTCGCCAAATTGGCCAGGCTGGCCCCAAACCTCTGGACTCAGGCAATTCTCTCGTCTCCACCTTCCAAAGTACGGAGAATACAGGCATGAGCCAACATGCCTGGCCTCATTTGCTGATTTTAATCTGCATTCTTTGCTGTAATAAACTGTAACCTCTGTGTCATGTGAGTCTGTCCAGAGAATAATCAAATCTAAGCATGGTCTTAGGGACCCCCACAAAGTGCCCCAATTAGAAGCTCCTCTAGAACAAGATTCAGATGATTCCTGCCCCCTTGTGAGATAGAGAAGGGGATTTGCCATCTGACACTTGCCGGCTAAATGACAGCGTGGGGGTGAGCAGGTAGCCAGGGATGGGGAGGAAAAGACAAGTTTTGGCTCTGTCCCCATGGCCTCCTTCCCCTGCCACCGAGACTCGAGGGCCCAGCACAGCCAGCCCAGCTCCTGTTCTAGGGGCCAGTCCCCAGAGAAGGAGGGTGTCAGTCCCTCATGCCATGATCCAGGACTCAGTCCCAAATTGCCCAGTGCCCAGTCCTAGTAATGGGTTGGGTTTGCTTGTAAGCCGTTTTGCATTAAAGCTTCCATGGTAACGTGTCCCAGGCATTGTGTGAGACCTGGCTCACCTCTGTTTATCGATGACCTCAAGCCAGTGCCTGCCTCTCTCTGTTCAGTTTTTCTGAAGAATGAGGATAGACGTTCCTGCCTCCAAGGGCAAATGAAAGGGCTTCACCTCCATGAAGCGTGTGGTATACAATCCAGCACATAGTAACAGTTCAATAAACATTAACATTAACAGGCCATGGTGGTTCATGCCTGTAATCCCAGCACTTTGGGAGGCAGAGGTGAGAAGATCACCTGCTGCCAGGAGTTCGAGACCAGCCTGTGCAACATAATAAAATCCTGGCTCTACCAAAAAAAATTTAAGTTAGCATTAGAAGACTTGCCTCTGTTCAAGTCAGGGGCTAGAGTCTTATTCTTTCATCCCAGCCAGCCAGACTGGGACAGATGATAGGTGTTGTCCCTGGACAGTTGTCACCAGCTGTCTACCTGCTCTGCGAGCACTGCTGTCCCTCCCCCATCAGATGGGGGCACTGCATGTGAGACATCTTCTTCCCTTGCAGTGCTACTCTGCGCCCTCTGACTTGAGCTGGATTGGCCTTCAATATGGTGGCCATCCCGGTGAGGACTGTGTCCTGTGTGCAGCTGGGGCCACTTCCAGGGCCCTTCCTAATAAAGGCTCATCTGCTCTGCTTCCCATAGATGTGGTTTAGCAGGACACTATAGCTGTATCTGAAGCCACTGCAGGCAGCACTGCCCAGGGTGACGTCAGGGAAAGGGCAGAACTGCCAGACACCAAGCTTCAGCTATGGACCCTGGAGGGTCTGGACTGGAATCACAACGTGGCCAAGTTGCTCATCATCTGTGAGCTTTCGCATGCCCACCTGAAGAATGGGACGGTAACAGTTCCCCAACCACACTATTATTAGGAGTGTTGCTGAGATCATGTGTGTAAACTTAGCATGCATCCAGCACTAAGAACGTAACTAATACATATCCACTCTATGGGCCCTAGTAGTGCAACAGTGATTGGGTCCCTTAACATGTCTTGGCACCCGTCTCCTCACCTATGAACTGGGAGGACGCCACTCACTGCACTGTCTTTGGGAGAGTAAGTGGTACAATGTGTGTGAGATCTCCAAACCTCATAGTCCTCCACAACCAGCTAACTGTGCTGGGCTTTAAATGCTCACGTGGACTGACTGGGTGGTTGGGGTTTAGTCAGGAATGGGCAGAACGCTCTTTCCAGAGGCACAGGCAGGCCGAGCATCACAGTGGAGAAGCTAGAGCTGAACGCTGAATCAGGAGTGATCAACGGACATGCCACAGGGCCAGGCAGCATCACTAAGCCATGTCCAGCCAGGAACCATGGAGTTGAGGGGAGCACAAAAAACCAGAGGCCCTGCCTGTAAGAGGTGTGGCCTCTCCAGATGGCAAGTGCTTAAAAAGAATTCAGAATGGATTCACAGGAGAAAAGGAGAAGTTGAATCTAATCAGTGGTGAAGTCACTCCAGGGATGGACAAAGGCTAATCAGATGGAAGGATCAGGGACTGATTTATGAGAACGAGACACGGGCTGGGAGAGCAGCTCTTCTGAAGGATGTAGGGTTCTGTGTCAGGGCAACTGACAAAAAGTCTCATCACTGGCATCCCAGAATCATCTGGAAGGTCTGCATTGCCAGCTCTCAAATTCAGACTAGAAGCTCTGACAGTAGCTTCATTCTTGCTACAGAAAGTTATTTTTGCCGTGGTGAAGGCTCTTTTAACTCCAGGAGGTTTCATCATTGCAGCGCAACACACAATGACAATATCAGCACACCCTGGAGATGGCCCCAGTCAGGGGCTTGGAGTCTGAGACTGTCCTGGGGTGACCAACCCGGGAGGGATGTTCCCTTCCCCTCAGGTCTCAAGCCTGGGCACTCAGGTCATGCTGAGTCCCTGGGCGAAGTGTCCTCCAGGCCTGCTGAATGCAAATTGCAGCTGTGAAGAATAAATGTTCTAGTACACCTTGAGGCAGTCGGCCCCCGGGGCCGGTTCAGCCCAGATCTGGCACGCCTGGATCTGCCCACAACCTTCAGTTACCTTTAGTTCATTATAATACTAAAAATTCCACTCCTACAGAGCAATTTCAGCCATGTTGTGTCCGTGTGATGCATGTACAAGCATGTCTCACGCTGCGCCTGCCACTGGAAGCCCCACCCTTTTCATGCTTAACCCCACACTACCCTGTGTAAGATACTGTACAACCTGTGTGCCTTTTACGACTGGGAATGTATTTTTCCAGTCCCGCCAATGGCTGCTCCTGAGCCACCTTCCATGTATTGTAAGCTCCTAAAAAAAAGCCCGTGTCTTGTCCATTGTCTCCAGGTCATTTCTTGGCCTCTCAGACACAGTGCCTTTCCTTTAGGGGTCTTTGGGGGTCCAGCACTATAATCATCATTTGTAGATGAGAAAGTAAATCAAACCCATAGTACGAACACTTTCCCGTGAGGTTCTGGAATTGTCTGTGCGGGTGTTTTGAAGTGTTGCAGTGTGAAGATGAGGCATAGTGGAGGCCCCCATGGCACAGATATGGTAGTTTATTCCTATGGAATGACTGATTCTAGTTTAGAGTGTGCTGTTCCTTACGGCCCAGTGATTCTGAGCTGAAGGTGTGAGAGAGAGACATGAATAGATATGCAAACAGAATTAGAATCTTCAAGAGACTCTGTGAGTTGTCTATTTGCAAAGGTGTCAACTTCCTTGGAGTCCTCTGAATACTTGGGTCACACAGCTGAGCTGCGTTCAAAAGAAAATCAAATACATCAAATGTGTCCATATGGTGTAAAATGTCTGAGAGAATTTAATTAACAGAGTTGGTTGTTTATGAGGGTTTTCGTCACTTGAGTTGATCTCACATTAATCAAAAGTCCCTCTGAAAATGATGGTTAAAAGTCCCCATATGAATGTAAAGCAAATAAATAAGTTTCATGAACTGAATTTGCTTAAGGAAAACAAATTTTTTAAAATTAACGTCAATAGATTATATATTAAACTTTCAAGTAGCCCTGATTGAGTTTTCGGTGTGCAGCAGCCTCCTGGGACCAAAAAGTCCCCTGACAAACACCAGGCAGGTGGCCAGAGTCAGGAAGCCACAGAGGCACCCAAGAGCCAGCGCACATGGTAGGAAGGCGTGGGATGGCGACCTGGGTTCTGAGGCTCCTCTACCCCCCATCCCCTAGCATCCATCTCCTGCTGGTTGCAAGCAGGAGGTAAGGGGGGCGCTGGGCAGAGAGGATTCGGCAGGCTTGGAGGGCAGCGCCATCGTTTCCATGTTCCGTGGAGCACCTGGCACCTGACAATCACCATGGGGACATCGACAAGTGCTCTGTGACCTAGAAAGCTGTGTCATCTGGGGCTGCCCAGAGGAGGAGGCAGAAGAGTCAGTCTAGCAGCCAGCAGCTCCCATGGATGAATGGGTGTGGAGAAGGGCGCTCGAGGGTGTGAGGTCCTCTCTGCCCCCAAAGAGCAAGTGATCAGCCCTCTTGAAACCAGAGAGATGTGTGCTGGCCTGGGAATGGGAGGATTGTCCAGAGAGCGTCCAGTGGGGCTGATATTAGAAGTCAAATAGGTCCTGGGAAACGCTTGGCATGGGGGGAGGGGTGGGGCAATGTGAGGAAGTCAGGTCATTGTTACCCCAATAAAGTGAAAAGAAGTGACGGGGCTGCCCTTAGGGAAGTGCTGACCCTCTAAGTGAGGCAGGGGCTGCAGGGGGAAGATTCCTTCCTGAGGCAGCTCCGGGGCACCTTGTGGGGGCAGCAGGCACCAGAGACCATGGTGGCCATGGCAGTGACACGAGCTTCTGGGAGGGTGTCAGAGCAGAGAGGACGCACTCGGCCTTTAGCTGGAGCTCCAACTCCAGCTCCACCCACCTCCCTGGTCCCACCCATCTCCCACTCTGGCTGGGGGAATGGCAGTACCAGCAGCGACATGGTCTCTGGTGCCTGCTGCCCCCACAAGGTGCCCCGGAGCTGCCTCAGGAAGGAATCTTCCCCCTACAACCCCTGCCTCACTTAGAGACCCTGGGATGGTTGTCAGGAGGGCTTCATCCCTCTGCCAGCCCCTGGCAGGTCATGCCGGATGGTGACCCCCTCTCCCACCCTGGCTTCACTCTGGGGAGAGGGGTCCTGGGACAAGGACAGGTATGGGGGGACCAGGGGCTGGACATCATGCTCACCCTGTGTAGTATCACTGATATTCTCGGCCACTAGCCCAACCAGTCAAAACTCCTCTTTACAGAGATGAAGAGTGGAAGGCAAGGGCAGGACTGCCAGGTTTGGGACAAAGGCCCTGTCTACCACGAAGCTAGTGGGTAGGAAATCCCATCATGAAAACCAGTTGTGAAGTGCTGTAATCCTAGCACTTTGGGAGGCCAAGGTGGGAGGATCACTTGAGCCCAGGAGTTTGAGACCAGCTTAGGCGACACAGCAAGACCTCGTTTCTCCAAAAAAAAAAAAAACTAAAAATAAAAATAAATTAGCCAAATGTGGTGGTGTGTGCCTGCAGTCCCAGCTAGTGGGAGGCTGAGATGGAAGAATGGCTTCAGTCCAGGTGGTGAAGGCTGCAGCAATTGTGCCACTGCATTCCAGCCTGGACGACAGAATGAGACCTGAGGCAAAACAAAAAACAAGCAAACAAAAAGCTAATGTGGCCTTGGGTAGCCCAGACTTTCCCACCCAGGAAGGCCTGGGGACTCATTTTGCAGGCCACACTTTTGGAAATGGTCAAGACTGGAGGTGGGCTGGGCTCTCGTCCAGGTCCTGCTGTTGAACTGAGGTGGGTGACTAATGTCCTGGGCCTCTGTTTCCATCCTATGATCTGGGGACATCAGCACTTGCCACCCCAGGATGGTCTCATGAAGAAACGGGTGCTGTGTGCAGCTGGGCCACTGGAGCTGTGATGAGAACCGCTCAAGCCACACCACCCTTCTGAGCACAAGCTCCGGGCACCCGACTTGAGGGTGAGTGAACTCCTCACATCACTCAGCTTCCAAGGGCAGAATTCAAAGGGGCCCCAAGGACCCCCAGCGCCCCTGGACATCTCCTCAGCCACAGTCAGGGGCTCCGTCTTCTGTGGGAATGGGAGCCATTCCCACAGGAGCAACCCAACCAGGAGGCACCACTCACCTATGAAGAGCATTCTCAAAAATGTTTTAACACAGCTATACTATCCCTTCCCTGTCTCCAGAAAACACCCTGGAGACGGAGGCTTCAGAACCAGGAACTGAGCAGGAGCCAGAGTGAGGGCAGAGAGGTCAATATCGATGCAAACATGGTCAAAATGCGTTCAAGTCCTGTCCTTTGCCCTGGGCACACCTGAAACATGGAGCCTGGTCTCCTGCCTGCCTGCCTCAGTTTCCCGTGGCTCCTCACAGGCTAAAGCCAACCAGCAGAAAGCTATTCCTTCTGATATCGCAAATGGCTCAGAGGTGGGACAGTGACCGAGGCCTCAGCCTGTCAGCTGCACACGGCATCCTCCTGGCCAAAGCAATAGGCTCAGGGTGTTTCAATCAAAAGATAATCCCAGCTTTTTAATCGATAGTTGGGGGAAAGTCCAGCTGTCTTCAGCTAGACATGCCTGAATGAGTATTTAGTCCTGATTACTGCTCACAGCTCTTTGGGAACTAAGAGGGAGCTTTAGGTTCAAACAAATCCGTGAAAGGTGGAGCAAAAGGACAGACAGTATCTGGGCTGTTGATAGCTGCAAGAGCTCCCACATCTGACCATGGCTCTCTGGGCACATAGACCCTGACAACTCAGAAGGATGCCCAGACCAAAAACATACCCACCCATGTCCCTCACGGGAGCCCTTTCCCCCTAGTCCACTTTCAGGCAAAGCTTCCACACCCTCTACTTTCCAGGAGTTCATGCCACATATAGACTCTCTCCTGCAGTGGGGCCAGGCCTCAAGAGTCAGCCTGCCTGGATGATCGTCCCCCGTGCCCTGTAGCCCCTGAAGCTCCCTTTGGCTCCTGTTCCCGGGACAGCTGTATGTGCCCCCCATTGGGCATTCACCTGCACCAGTGTGCAGACCATCCAGCACCTGCCGACCAAGGGTCCATGTGCAGTCAAGGCAAGGGGCAAGCTGCAGGCCACACACAGCAGCAGGGCACTGATAAGCCATTGAGTCTCACTTGCTGAGCCATCCATGACACTCCCACTTGGGTCAGTTGTTGGCTCCAGCTTTGCTTCTGGGCCGCACTCTGAAATCCACCGGGAGAGGCATGCCTAAATCACTCCGCTCCCCATTCCCATGCTGGAGTCAGTGAGCTTCTAGGGGGTTGACCATTTCTGGAAGCCTGCAGGGCCAGGCTGCTACAGGTGGGTTGGATGCAGGTGGGTTGGTTGCAAAACCCAGAGCTGGCGAGACATACTCAGCACCTGATCCCATGTGTCCCTCCGGGAGGAGGCCCATGAGCGGGTCTGCGGGGTGCCACTGCTGCTGTGACTTCCATAGCAGCATTGGTATTTGTCACCTCAGGAGCCTGTGTGCTGGGTCCTTGGTGGGCATCCCTGATCCTCACCAGGGCCTGCAACACGGCCCAGTTCCTCAGAAGGCAGAGCCTCAGCACAGGTGGGAAACAAGACAGAGAGGAGCCCACATCATGCAGTTCCCACCATGAGAACAGGGATGTGGACAGGGGAAGGCTTGGAAGTAAGCAGCAAAAATGTGATACTCCCTCTCAGACAAAGCAAGGACTCAGAGGGATGATCACCCCGCAGTCACAGCTCAGGACGCCATCGGGAAGCCTCTGCCCAGTCTTTTATTTGATATTTTGCAGCAGGCATTGCCTTTCTGAATACAGGAAGTCCCCAACATGCGAACAAGTTCGGTTCCCAGAACGTGTTCATAGGTTCACTTGTAAGTCCAACAAAGTTGGCCTGGGTACCCAACTAACACAATCGGCTATATAGTGCTGTATGTATTTAGCAGACTATACTGACACTTAGTGGAGAGAAATAAATCATTAAAAAAGCACATGTGCATCATTAAAGTTCTTAACTTGCAAGTTCATATGTAGGGGACTTACTGTATTCATTTCTGGTTCTGTTGCTTACTTGGCTCCCTTAGTGGGCTCTGTCACCCTCCACAGAAGACGGAGGTGTCACCCAACATTGGAGGCATGCACAAGCCCTCTCCTGAGCTGAGTCTCACCTGTGTCTCCCTGAGTACCAGCTCCCAGGGCTGCCGGGTCCCTCCCACCTCTTAGTCACTTTGTCCGCCTGTCTTTTCTTTCCCAGCAATGGGAAGGGAGGAAGAATAAGGTGTCTCCCTCTCTTGGGAAATCCAAGCTGGGGAGCAGAGGTCCATGCTATGCGGCCTGCGCAGATACATCCATCCTGTGTGTTGAAATGATCCCCTGCTCTGGGTGCTTGGTCCCCCCATCCCTCACCCCGAAGACCAGTGTCCCTTTCTGAACTGTTGACAGAGCCTCCAAGGCACCACCCAGCATGCATGCCTCGGGCCCTGCAGGCCTGTGGAACAATCTCAGATATGAATTTATTTATAGGCAAGAGGCTCAAATCCAGTGAAAAAACAAACAAAAGAACCCGGGGCTATGGTGGCAGCAGAAACAAAAGACCCCTCACTCCCAGCACCGTCTCTGGCAGATGCTGTCATCTAGTGGCCAGATTGGAGAAATGCAGCCTGGGCCAGAGGGAGTGTGGAGCGCCCCAGAGTCCACCTCCCTCAGATCTTCCACTTCCCTCAGATCCTCCACCCCCCACAGATCCTCCATCTCCATCAGACCCTCCACCTTCCACAGATACTCCACCTCCCTCAGACCCTTACTGCAGAGCAAGTCATGGCCCAGGATCCCAGGTTGGGAAAGCGGGGTCCCAAGTAGTGTTTGAACACGAGAACCTTCAGGATACAGGACAGCAGCTTGAGGACCTCCCAACCATCTCTCCGTGACTCAGAGGTACTCTGAGTTCTAAGATCTGCAGAGGCCCTCTTTCCCATCCCCCAAAGAAAGCAGAGGGTGGTATGGACTTGACAACCAATGGGTTTGGTTAAAATTCCAGCTCCTCCACTGACTGACCGTTTGACTTTAGAAAATTTGCATTTCCAAAGTCTCCATTCCATCAACTGTAAGGTGAGAACAATCTTATGAGGGGGGACTCCAAAAATGAAATTTGTTTATTAAAAAATGACGTGTTTATTTTTGTATGTTTATACTTCCGTCACTTTCAGAGGACTCTCTGTTTGATGCAATACACCTATTGAGATGCTTTTTCCACTGCTCAAAACAGTTTTTGAACTTGTCCATTTTGAGATCTTTTAGTGTGTGTGCTGTTTTGGGTTTCATCTCTTCCACATCAGCAAGATATTTCCCTTTAAGGATTTTTTTCATATGTGGAAACCAAAAAAGTCACTTGGGGTGAGATCAGGTGAATAGGGAGGGTGGGGCATAGGGGGTCATGCTGTTTTGGGTCAAAAACTGCAGAACATTCAGTGCATGGTGGGCAGGTGCACTCATATATCACCCATCATGAAATGGGCAAACACGTGGAAAGAATCTTGAAAACATCAGGCTCAGTGGCTCAGCCTGTAATCCCAGTACTTTGGGAGGCCGAGGTGAGTGGATTGCCTGAGCCCGCAGGTTCAAGACCCACCCAGGCAACTTGGCGAGACCTCGTCTCTACAATAAATCAAAAATTAGCTGGGTGTGGTAACACGCGCCTGTAGTTCTGGCTACTTGGAAGGCTGAGGCAGAAGGATCGCTGGAGCTCAGCAGGTCGAGGCTGCGGTGGCTGGGAGTGTGCAACTGCAATCCAGGGTGGGCGACAGAGTAAGACTCCAACTCAAAAAAAAAAAAATCTAAAAAAAAAAATTTTTGCTGAAGCCAAGCACAGTCTCTCACAACAATGCTAGCCAGTACCCTGATGCCAATGGGTTACTAGAATTTACCTAGCAAGGGAAGCCTATACTACAAGTTGTACTACTCCAAAAGATAATTCCATTTTTTGTTTGTTCGTTTGGGTGCCCCCTGTATGCGGAAGGCTTGTAGTAAGAATTGTGTAGAAAATTCGGCAAGGTTCATGCAGAACTCTCACAATCCCACCCCACCCCCCTGCAGACAGAGGAACCTTAGTTGCACATTCAGTCTATGAAAGGATCTTCTGGGGACCCTGGAATGACATCTACACTGCAGAGCAGTGAACAACTTCTGCAGATGTCCAAAGGTCACCCTGGGTCCCTCCCTTCCTTCTTCTGTTTCAGTACACTTTGGGTTTAATCTCTTGAGCCACGCCAGCAGAAAGAGTCTAGCATTGGAGGGTTTAAGATACAAGCAGTCTACAGGCTAAGAAAATTCCTACACAGCAATCGTGACACCACAGCACACCAAAGCCCTTCCAGATCAGTGATGCAAACACATGTACACACCCCCATGCACACATGTGCATTTTTCTGTCTCTCGCTTTCCTCCTGAGATCTCCCTGGCTTTACTGCATGTAGTAGACACAGGAATTTTTCTTCAGATGAATTGTGAACACTTGAGGGCAAAGAGTCTACTTTATTTTTGTTGTCTTCCTAATATCATCTTGTAAACTGGGATTCAATACACATTCTTTTGTTGGATGGATGGATGGGGTAGATAGATGAATGGATGGATGGATGAGTGGATGGGTGAATGGATAGGTAGATGGGTGGGAGTACGAATAAATGGATGGTTGAGTGGATGAATGGATAGATGGTAGATGGCTAGATGGGTGAGTGGATGGATGGATGGATAGGTAGGTGAATGGATGGATAAGTGATGAGAGGGGGATGGATAAGTAGATGGTTGAGCAGATGGGTGGATGAATAGATGAAGAGATGGATGGGTGGGTGGACGGATGGATGGACGGATGGACGAATGGATCGATGGTAGGTGGTTAGATGGGTGGATGGAGGAACCAGGTCAGGGACATCTCACGGCACACATGCACTCTTCCCTTTCAGCACTTACCATCGCCCCTCTCATCTGTTGAATGTCTCCCTGCCCCACAAGATCATGTGCTCTGTAAGGGCAGGGCTCGGTCTGCCTCCCTCACCATGTTGTCTAAAGCACCAAGCTCAGGGCTAGAGCACAGTGGTGCTCAGGAATTATTTTTGGAAGAAGAGTCCGGTGTCAGGGAGGGAAGAAGAGGGGAGGCCAAGTTTACATCATTACAGAAAACACAAATAAATGAACATACCATGTTTATTAAGATTACATGAATGTCAAGGAAGTTTGAAAATATGCCACCTACTTTCTCTGAAATCCAGAGTCACACAGCCAGGGGCTCGACACTGGGTTTATTGGACATTTCACGCTCTTCTTCAAGAAAGGCAAATGAAAGGTCCTCAGGTGAGATCAGAACAGCTGAGCTGAATGTGACTCTGGAAGAACCAGAGACACATTCCTGGTCTCAGAGTGCTGGCACAGCAGCAGCCCTAGGCAGATGCTCAGTGAGTGGTCACGTGACCAGACCAAATGCAGCATCCCCCACAGCCAATCTGCGATTTATGCCACTTGGTCAGAATCTGTTGTCCACACACACCACACACTGCGATTCTTGACCAACTCTGCCAATATCCAGTAAATCAAAATGCTCCTTTCCCCAAATATTCTGTGTGAACGACAGCTAATTACATCCAACACAATTCATGAGTTAAAAACTAAGGCCATGTCCTAACTCCAAGTTCACTGAGGAAAAACTCTCTACTTTCAGGCGTGAACCATTTAAGATGATTCTAATTTATTTCAAGTAAGGTAAAAGCTGTTATCTCTTAGCATGGTATAATGGAGAAAATTCTAGACTAAAATATTTAGATTTTAGACCCATTTTCTTGCTGATTCATCCTGTGACCTTAATTAAGGACCCCGCCACTCCCTCTACTGGCTCTCTTCATGTAATGAGCAAGTCCCACCTGCCCCAGTGGGAGGATTCTATGAAAAAATGACCTTGAAAATACTTGAAAAAATGTAAGAGTGATGTGGTTTTCTGTTATGCTATTTCTACTTATTAAAAAGATTTTCATATTGATAGAGTACCTTTTGAGTCACCGTTGTATAAATAAAAATAATATTCTGGAACACAGGAAAAAAATTTAAAGAGCATATACATCTACCAAAAATAACACAAGTGGTATATTTATAAGACTGACCTATTTGTAAAGGGGTTTCAAGAGCACTGTCTAATATCTCTGAAAGCGTGAAATATTATGTGCCTGCCGTAAAAGGTATCGGGTGATGGAAGTCAGTGGTGAACAAGCCTAGGGGGTCACATGGACCAATCCGGACGGTCATGGGTCTGGAAGGTCGGGGTGTGGAGGTGGCTTGAGCGGTGGTGGAGCCACAAGGCGCCGGGTGTGAGAGTCAATGTCTGGAGCCTGGGACCTTCCAGTGCTCTGTCCCGTCTCCAGCAGCCCTTCATCTGCCTGGTGGTGTGTTGCTCATCTGAGGCCTACAGGATGGTGGTCTCCTGGGGACAGGCAGGGGCTGCTGTCATCCTCTCTGGGCTCACCCAAGCGCCGGCCTGGTGTGCCTGATGGAGCTGGCCCCTGTGAATGCTTGATGGATGAAGGACTGAACTTGATTCATGGCGACCTGTGTAGGGAAGGTCACCTGGGTCAGCTCATGTAGAGGAACGTGACGTTACTACAGAAAACCTGGGAACATGGGGAGTGGAGAGAACCACCAGCCCCAGGACCAGTCTATGCTCACTGGATAGAGACAGTGTGTGCCCAGAATAAAAGGCAAAAAATAAAGGGCAAAAATAAATAAATAAAATACTTCATTTAGTATCATTTCCAAAAAAATGAAATAACAAGAAAGGGCAGTGACTCCTGGAACCCACAGAGGAATGGGGGCTACGAAACTGTGCCTGGTCCCAGTGAGTAAAGTTCCCTCTGTGTCAACCAGTGGCAGTGGGTAACTGGCACAGACACCCTGGCCGGATGGGTAGTGACATTGTGGAGAACCCACTGGGCCTCTGGGCTTGGTTTGAGGGAGCTGCTCCACACGTCCACCCAGAAGGAGTGGGTGGATTTGTTGGTTGATGTTTTTCAAAGAGTAGATTTTTGTGGGAACTTCAGAGCTAGTTATAGATGCCTTTCATTTTGAGAGACAGAAGCCCCGAAAAAAATAAGAAAAGCCCCGAGGCCAATTTAGGTCAGGGACATCCAACATGACTGGACTCTGGCCCACCAGATTTCTTTAGAGATTTAGCAGGACAAGAGTTAGCTCTGTTACTGGGATTTCCATTTTAGACGTTAAGTAAAATGCACTGAATTTACACAATGGAATATTTTGCCGCCATAAAGAAAAACAAAATTATGAACTTTGCAGCCACTTGGATGGAATTAGAGTCTGTAACACTCAGTGATTTATCACAGAAACAAAGATCTAAGTACCACATGTTCTCACTCATAAGCGGACCCTGAACATTTATCACAATGCTATAAGAAAGGGATTGGTAGTAGTGGGTCACTGCCGGGGGAGGGGGGCGGTGGGGAGCATAAAACATCAATAAGAGAAACAAATCTCAAACCAGGTGAAGTGGGAACCAAGAGGAGGCCCAAACTTTACCTGCATGATGACCACTTAAATACTTAACCCTGAATTGTACCCCACAACTTTAAAATAAAATTAAAAAGAAAGAGAGAGAGAGAGAGACAGAGAGAGAGAGGAAGAAAGAAGGAAAGAAAGAAAGAAAGGAAGGAAGGAAGGAAGGAAGGAAAGAAGGAAGGAAGGAAGAAAATCCCTCATAACTCTATCCATCTATGCTACCAGGGGTTCCGAGACCCGGAATAATGTGCACATTGGCTACCAGGAGTCCTGGGAGGAGAGAGGGCTGAGATAACGTCAACACAAGCATCCCTCTCACAGCTACAGAATCAGATCCAGAAGGGATGCCAGGGCAGTGTAGAGGTCGCCGCACAGAGAGGTGCCTTGTAGTCTGTGTTCTGCTGTGTGGCCTGGGAGGATTCACTGGAGTTTTCTAGGCTCCATTTCCTCATTTTAAGATTGGGGCTAGCGTCTACCACACTTGGCAGTGTTGTTTCAAAGAGCTGTTATCTCAAGAGGATAAAAACCTGAGCACAGGGAAGCTGACCTAAAGAGGCTTGTGATCATTTCTCCTTTTTCTTAAATCTCAAAATCTTTACAAAAGTCACAGTCTTGGCATTTTCCACTAAAGGCTTATACTAAAGACTGCCCTCCAAAAGGTATGTCATTGGTTCATGGTGAAGTCTGCAGGTGCAGGAAAAAACAAGGCCATGGAGCAGATCAGAAAAGCATCTTTGGGCCAGGTGCAATGGCTCACTCTGTAATCGCAGCACTTTGGGAGGCCAAGGTGGGAGGACTGCCTGAGCCCAGGGGTTAGAGACCAACCCGGGCAACTTGGTAAGAACTTGTCTCTACAAGAAATCAAAAATTTAGCTGGATGTAGTGGCACACACCTGTGGTTCCCACTACTCAGAAGGCTGAGACAGAAGGGTCACCTGAGCCCAGGAGGTCAAGGTTGAGGTAGCCATGATTATGTCACTGCACTCCAGCCTAGGCAACAGAGTAAAATTCCAACTCAAAAAAAAAAAAAGATAAGAAAAGAAAAACATTTTGGTACTCAAAGTCTGGATATTTGTTAGGGCTGTTGGCTAGAGCTGTGTGGTATGTGGGCCCACTGCAGTGTCCACAACACCAGTGATGCTCCCTGCGAGTGCAAGCCTTCAGGGACACATGCGCAAGGACCGGCATCGGGACAGGTCAGTGTCCGAGTGTGCCAGACCCTAAGGCAGGGTCCTGTGTCACCTCTCATTTGACTCTCACATCCCTCCATGAGACTGGATCTATTCTCAAATGCTTCCTTTATTTTTTATTTTACTTTTATTATAATCTTTTTTTAGTTGGGTTCTCACTCTGTTGCCCAGGCTAGAATGCAGTGGCACAATCACAGCTCACCACAGCCGCAACCTCCTGGGCTCAGGTGATCCTTCTGCCTCAGCTTTTCAAGTAGCTGAGACTACAGGCATGCACCACCAGATCTGGGCAATTAAAAAAATTTTTTTTGCAGAGACAAGGTCTCATTATATTGCCTGGGGTGATTTCGAACTCCTAGGTTCAAGCAATCCTCCTGCCTCAACCTCCCAAAGTGTTAGGATTATGTGTGTGAACCACAACACTGGGCCCAGCTTTCTTTTACAAATAGGGAAACCGAGGCATCAAGAGCCTCAGGACCTTGCCTGGGATGCCCAATGAATGGTGGCAGAGCTGGGATTTGAGATGAGCATGAGGGTTCTACACTCACTCCTCTACTCACTGTGCAGTCTCTCATTCCATGGGGCCAGCAGGTATGTGAATACATAGAACTCACCACCCATTGGCTGCCTGTCTGTGTTTCCCCCCCTTCAACACCTGTTCCCCCGCCCCACACCTGCCTATTGTTGGTTTTTTAGGAAGGAAGGATACGCCTCCAGTAGGGAGCTACAAAACACGGACACACACATCTACCTGTGGCCAAAGCCCACTCCGCCGAGGCGGGACGCATCCACTGTTCACACCCACCTTCAGGTAGGCCTGCCCCGCTTATTCATAGAACACCTGATAGCTGAAGTTGCCCGACTGGCTTCTGAAGCTGTATTTTCCATTCATTCGCTGGTAGCGCAGGATCAGAAGGGCAGCTGCCCCCGCCACCAGGGCACAGAGAACCACTACAATGAGGGCTACGTAGCCGGCGCTCAAGCCTGGTTCTGTACCTGGAGACTCACCTGTGGGAAGAAACCAGCCCAGGTGAGAGGTCTGTGCATACCAGGAGGAGCCTGAGCAGAGCAAGCCCTCCTCGCCACCTGGGTATGACCAAGCTGCAGCCCCAGGGAAGTGAGGCCCACATGGCTGTGTGCCTGGGGGTTACTGAAGACGAGGCAGGGGTCAAGGTCCAGGAAGACACAGCTGTAAAGACGTCTCAGTCTGCCCACATCTGGGGCAGGCCATGGCCAAGAGGTTGGGGCTAGCAGTCTTCCCAGCAGGAGGGGAGAGCCCAGCCAGACTCCCCATATGGAACATGAGCTGGGCCTGAGCACGTTTCACCACACGGAGGAGTGGGTTCTCCAGTCCCAGAGGAGCAACAAAACAAAATCACAGGAGAGTGTGTGCCCCAGAGAGTTGAAAACAGGTTCTTAAATAGCTCCTCATACACTCGTGCTCATAGTACTATTATTCACAATAGCCAAAGGGTAAAACCAACCCAATGTCCATCAACTGATAAAATGAGTAAACAAATTGTGGTGGCCAGGAATGGTGGCCCATACCTGTTATCCTAGCACTGTGGGAGGCCGAAATGGGAGGATCACTTGAGGCCAGGAGTTCAAGATCAGCCTAGGCAACACAGGGAGACCCTGTCTCTCTTTAAAAAAAAAATAGCCGGGCTCGGTAGCTCAGCCTGTAATCCCTCGCCTGGGGAGGCTGAGGTGAGTGGATTGCCTGAGCCCGCGGGTTCGAGACCCGCCTGGGCAACTTGGCAAGACCTCATCTCTACAGTAAATCAAAAATTAGCCGGCCGTGGTAGCGCGCGCCTGTAGTTCCAGCTACTTGGAAGGCTGAGGCAGAAGGATCGCCGGAGCCCAGCAGGTCGAAGCTGCGGTGGCCAGGAGCGGCCACTGCACTACAGTCTGGGCGACAGAGTGAGACTCCAACTCAAAAAAAAAAAAATTAGCCTGGCATAGGGGAGAGGGGTGAACCCATAGTCCCAACTACTTGGGAGGCTGAGGTAGAAAGATCGCTTGAGCCCAGGAGGTCAAGGCAGCAATGAGCTATGATTATGCTCCTGCACTCCAGTCTGAGTGACAGAGCAAAATCCTGTCTTAAAAAAAAAAGAAACAATGTATATGGTCTAGACATATACTGGAATGTTATCTAACTCTAAAAGGAGTGAAGCCCTGTCCCAGGCTGCAGCACAGACGAACATAAATGAAAGAGGCCACATATTCTATGTGAACTATCTGGAATCACTGCATGAGTGGTGTGACTGCATGTGGGTGTGACTGTGTGTGCATTGTGACAGGTCATGCATCAGTCCATGGACATTAGTCCCAAACTTTCTCTACCTCTTTGCACAGTGACATTCTAACAAGTATAAATAAGTGGGCCATCTTATACAGCCACGGAGGATTTTCAAAAACCTAATGCAAAAACAATGATGCTGGTGTGCCATTTGTTGGTAGCACACATTCAGGAAAGATGCCCAAATGGATTATTTCTCAAACTGCCAATACACAGTGTTATGTGTTTAATTGTGTACCCCCTGACCTCCAAAAAAGATATGTTGGAATCCCTATTACAGTAAGTCTCCCACACACAAATGAGTTCCATTCTGAGACCACATTCTTATGTCCAATTTGTTCATAAGTCAACAAAGTCAGCCTAGGTACTCAACTAACACAGCAGGCTATACAGTACCAGCTGCATCATGGCTGCTTTTACGCTTACTTCTGGACATCCTGAATACTGCACTACTGTATTCTACATAGTACTGTACAGTAAAGTATGCAAACACACAACCGGTTGCAGAGGATGCATACATGTGACAATGTTTGTCAGACACATGAACTAACTTATGTGATTAGACATGCGAATGCACATTTACATCTTTGAAAATTTATAACTTGAAGGCTCGTACATAGGGGACTTATTATACTGTGGATGTGACTTTATCTGGAAACAGAATTGTTATAAATACAATTAGTTAAGGCTGAGGTGATACGAAGTAGATAGGTCCCTAGTCCAATATGGCTGGTGTCCTTACAAAAAGAATGCCATGTGAAAACAAAGATTCTCAGGGAGAAGGCCATGTGAAGAAAGAGCAGAGATTGGGTGATTCAGCCGCAAGCCAAGGGACCCCAAAGACTGGGCATAACCAGCAGAAATTAGGAAGAGACAAAAAGGATTTTTCCCTACAGTTTTCAGAAGGCCCATGACCCTGCCATGATCTTGGACTTCTGGCCTCCAGAGCTATAAGAGAATAATACATTTCTGTTGCTAAGTCACTCAGCCTGTGATACTTGGTTATGGCAGCCCCCCAGGATACCCAAACACATGGCATGAAGGCGGGATGGAGTGAAGCCTCCAAACGAAGCCAGCCTAGCCCCTCGGGGACAGAGAGGGGTATGGCTTATGAAGAGCCTAGATTGGCACTCAGAGCCCCAGCTCCAGTGGGTACCGGCCATGAGAGCCTAGACACGTTCCCTAAGCTCTTAGAGTGTTCTCATCTCCTCCCTGCAGTGGAGGCGATGGTAATGGTGATGTCGGGGCAGAGCATAGGAGTAGAGACAGGGGACAGAGGTCCTAAAGGAACGTGTCTGTCAGACTCTGGTCACCCCTGCAGCCTCCAACTGTGCTTCTGTTAATATACACTATTAAAATGTTGTCAAGTCCCCACCAACTGAGAGATTCCATGTGTCTAAATGATTTTTTCTGCACTTGTGTATGACAGTTATGGATCAGACAAATGCTAATAATACATTAAGAAAAGTGAACAAGCCGGGCTCGGTGGCTCAGCCTGTAATCCCGCGCCTTTGGGAGGCTGAGGTGAGTGGATTGCCTGAGCCCGTGGGTTTGAGACCCGCCTGGGCAAGCGAGACCTCATCTCTACAATAAATCAAAAAATTAGCCGGGCG
>CAUYQG010214379.1:0-70830 GCA_963574415.1 Tarsius wallacei | reverse complement strand
ATTTTCTTTACCAGTCAATTGTTGGTGAGCACTTAGATTGGTTCCATTATTGTGCTGTTATGAACAGCATTGCAGTGAATATCCGAGTACAGGCATTGTTTTTATTTATCGATTTCTTTTCCTTTGATTAAGTAGTGGGATTGCTGGGTCAAATGGTAATTCAATTTTTACTTCTTTGAGAAATCTCTATACTGTTTTTCATAATGTTTGAACTAGATTACAATTTCACCAACAGTGAATAAGGCATTCCCTTTTCTCCTTAACCATATTAACATCTGTTGTTCTTTGACTTTCTCATAATAGTCATTCTGACTGGTGTGAGGTAATATCTCATTGTGGTTTTCATTTGCATTTTACTGATGATTAGTTCAGCTGAACATTTTTTCATGTTTGTTGGCTACTTGTGCGTCCTCTTTTAAGAATTGTTTATTCATGTTCTTTGCCTACTTTTTGATAAGGCTATTGTGTCTTTTGTTTGTTTGTTTGTTTGTTTTAATGTTGAGTTGCTTGGGTTCCTCATAGATTCTGGATATTAGCCCTTTGTCTGAGGCATAATTTGCAAATATTTATTTGTTGTGTAGAAGTTTTTTAGTTCAATTAACTTTGGGGAGGGGGGGGTCTATGTTACACATTATTTTTTTAGGCCAATGTCCAGAAGAGTGTCCCATAGTAAGTCTTGAAGCCAACTAGCACAGGGTACCTGAATTTTTGTTTCTCTTTTTACAAATTGTTTTAACTAGTTTAACTTTTCACATAAGCTTATATATTTCTAGGAATTTGTCCAAGTCATCTAAAGTTTTGAATTTCGTGCAAAAAGTAGTTCATAATATTTTCTTATAATCTTTTCAGTATCTCTAGAATTTATAGTACTCTCGCCATTCAGATATTGGTTTTCTGTTCTTTCTTCTTTTCCTTCTTCTCCTCTTTCCCTCTTGTCTTTCTTTCCAGATCAGTCTGGCTAAAGGTTTATTAATTTTATTGAGCTTCATAAAGTGCTCACTTTTGTTTTTACTTATTTGCTCTACTTTGTTTTGTAGTTAGAGTTCTACTCTGATCTTGCTATTTTTTTTCCTCCACTTACTTTGAGTTTCATTTTTAGATCTTCCTTTTAATCTAATGCAGGTATTTAATTTGACAATTTTTTAGCCGGTTTCCATGAATTTGGATATGCCATGTTTTTGTTTTAATTCACTTCAAAATATTTTTAAATTTTCCTTTTGATTATTTTGTTTGATACATGGGTGTTATTTAGTCTCTAATCTAAAGAAGTGTGTTATTCAGTTCCTAAATAATTAGGAGTTTTTCAGAGAAATTACTTTCACTGTTTTTTAGTTGACCTCTAGTGAGGTGAAAGAACATATTTCCTAAAACTTAGATCTTTTGAGGTTTATTGAAAATTATTTTATGGTTTATGTTTATAGATATTCTATATGTTCTTGAAAAAAAAAAGCATGTGTTTTTTAGGTGGAGTCATCTATCAGTGCCACTTAGGTCACATTGGCTAATAGTGTTATTCAAGACTTTCATATGCCTTTGAATTTTCTGTCTACATGCTATATCAATTATTGAGAAAGGGAATTTAAATCTCAGGCTATATGCACAGAATTATATATTTATTTATACATTTGTATCAATTTTGGTTTCCTGTATTGTAAAGTGCCTGTATTAAGGATGTAAACATTTATAATTATTATTTCTTCTCAATTAATTGACTTCTTAATTTTTATAAAATAAATATCATATTTTATAATGACTAGTTTTAAAATAGTACATTTTATCCATCTTTTTACTTTTAACTTATTTGTCTTTATATTTAAAATGAATTTCTTGAAAGTAGCATACAATTTTGTCTTGCATTTTCATTCGGCCAATAATCCCTGTTTTTAATTGAATTGCTTAGGCTACTAATGTGATTATTTGTATGGTTGCGTTTAATTCTGCCATCTTACTACTTATTTTCTATTTGACCTACATGTTATTTGCTTTCTTCTCCTCTTTTCTGTCTTCTTTTGGAATCATTGACAATTTTATCTCCTTTTGTATCTTGTTAGCCCTGCCTCTGCTTTGTGATATTGATGATTGTTCAGAGTTTATCTTTAGGATTGCTTTAACTTACGATAGTTTTCCTTCCAGTGATATTATGCCATGCATAGTAAAAGAATCTCTTAATTGGGCCTGGTGCAGTGGCTCATGCTTGTAATCCCAGCACTTTGGGAGGGCCCAAGGTCAGAGAATCCCTTGAGGCTAGGAGTTCTAGAAAGAGCCTAAGCAACATAGTAGACCTTCAAAAAATAAATAAAATTAGCTGGACTTGATGCCACATGCCTGAGGTTCCAGCTACCCGGGAGACTGAGGCAGAAGGATCGCCTGAGCCAAGGATTTCAAAGCTGCAGTGAGCTGTGATTGCCCTACTGCTCTCCAGTCTGGGCAACAGAGTGAGACTCCAACACACATACACACAAATTAAAAGAGAGAGAGAGAGAAAGAATCTCTTAATTCCATAAATTCTTATCTTGACTACTGACTTTTACACTCTTGTGATCATATATATGACTTTTACATACGTAAGAAGATATATATTATTATATGTTTGCTTTAAACAGTCTACCTTTTAAGGAAATTTGAATAGGAAATGAAGTACTTATATTTATTCAAACAAATTACTAGTTCCAATATTATTTATTTCTTAGTGTAGATCTAGATATAGGATTTCCTTTAACATTTCTTATAAAGCAAGTATGCTGGTGATAAGTTTCTTCAACTTGGAATAAATGGAAAAGTATTTTTTCTTCACTTTTGAAGGATATTTTCATTCAGTAAATAATTTTGGTTTTATTTTTTTCCCTTGTAGTATTTTGAATATGGTGTTTCATTGTTTTCTCCTTTCGTTCTGACAATACATTTATTCAAATCTTTATCTTTGTTCCATTGTTCAGAATGTGCCACCCACTCCTCTGCATAGCTACTTTTAAGATTTGTGATTAATTAATGGTCTTGAAAAATTTCATTGTGATAAGACACCCTAACTTTCTTCAATTTGCAGAGGGGAACTTGAGGTTTGTTGAAATTATTGGATTGTGAGGTTTTTGTTTCTTTCAATTTGGAAAATACATGCCCAATATTTCTCCAAATATTTGTAGATTTTAAAACTCTTTTAGTGTTTCCAACTATAGTTCCCTTATGCCCTGATTATTTTTTCCCATTTTTTTCTGTTGTTCTTTTTCTCATTTTGGAAAGTTTCTATTGCAATGACTTTACATCCTCTAATTTTTCTCCTACAATGTTTAATGTGCTGTTAATCCCATCTAGTATGTTCTTCACTGTGGATTTTGTCATTTTCATCTCCAGAGGTTCCATTTAGATTATGTTTATCTCTTTCATGTCTCTACTTAACATCTTTATAATTTTTTCACCCTGATTGTTGAACATTAACTGTTTTATTATTGCATTATAGTAATTCTATCATCTGTGTAATCCCTAGGTCAGTTTCCTTTGACTGATTTTTCTCCACATTACAAATTTTATTATCTTGTTTCTTTATTTGCTTGATAGTTTTAATTGCATGTCAGAAATTATACATTTGAACTTATCAGGTGTTAAAAATTTTTGTATTTCTAAGTTTATATAAATATTTTTGAGGGCTGTTCTGGGACAAATTTGAGTCATTTGGAAACATTTTAATCATTTCAGGTCTTGCTTTTAAGCTAGTTAGAAAAACAATGGTCTTAGGGTTGATTTTTCTCTACCTCTGAGTCAAGGCCTTTGTCGGCATGATGAACTGTGTGAATTATGAGAAATCTCACTTTGGCTGGAGGGAATACAAACTGCTCCTGGTCTTGTATGAACTTTACAGTCTGTTTCCTCTAATTCTTGGAGTAATTTTTTCCTAGCTTTATGAAATTTCCTAATATCCCTGTATTGATCAGTACTCAGCTGAATGTCTGCGTGGTTCCTGTCTTAGTCTGTTTGTGTTGCTATAAATACCCCAAACTGCCGGGCTCGGTGGCTCAGCCTGTAATCCTGGGCTTTGGGAGGCCGAGGTGAGCGAATTGCCTGAGCCCGCGGCTTCGAGACCCGCCTGGGCAACTTGGTGAGACCTCATCTCTACAATAAATCAAAAAAATTAGACGGGCGTGATAGTGCGTTCCTATAGTTCTGGCTACTTGGACGGCTGAGGCAGAAGGATCGCAGGAACCCAGAGGGTCTAGGCCACTGCACTCCAGTCTGGGTGACAGAGTGAGACTCCAACTCAATAAAAAAAAAAAACCCAAACTGGAAAACTTATAAATAAATGAGGTTTATTTGGCTCACAGTACTGCGGGTTGCACAAGAATCAGGGCGCAGGCATCTGCTTCTGAAGATGGCTTCAGGTTGCTTGTGCAGGCATCACATGTAGAGAGGAGAACCTAGAGGAAGAGAAGGGATCTGCCAGGGTCTTTTCAACAGCCAGCTCTCATGGGAACTAACAGAGCAAGAACCTATCTATTACCACAGGATGGAACCAAACCGTGCATGCGGATCCCTCCTGGCCCAAATGCTGTAGGTTTCACCTCCGACACTAGAGATCAAATTTCAACAGCAAGTTTGGAAAGAACAAGCATCTAAACCATAGCGTTCTTTCTCTCTAGCTCTCTCCTCTCAGATACTCTGCCCTGCAATCCTAGGTCACTTGATTTTCCTGGACTTCCAGCTATGTCGCTTCAACTCAAGAAACCAGTGACGCTCTTCTGGGTTCTCATGTTTGAGTCACATCCTAGAAACTGTCCCAGTGATAAACAGGGAAAATCAAAAGATTAATGTAATTTGATTCCCGTGTCACAGAGATTACTTTTTTCTAGTTTGATGCTCAGCATCTTGGGGACTACTGTTTATATATCTTATCTACATTTTAAGTTGTTTCAGATGAAAGAGTAAATCTAGTAGTAATTATTCTATCTTGACTACAAATAAAAGTACTTACTCATGGTTTTGTTTTGTTTGTTTTCGAAAAGATTTCTTGATAATTCTCAGCCCACTTGGATCGCAAACAAAATCAACAGAGTATCTGTTTGATTTTCTGGTAACCTTATGTTTACCATCAATGTGTTAAGTATTTCTTGTCAATGCACTAGACACTAAGACTAATGAATTCACAGAGTTTTCTTTTTCATTTTTATTTTCTTTCTCTTTCTTTTCTTCTTTATTTCTACTTTTGACAAAATTTGAACATAATGTCACTGCAAAAATACATTTTACGTGGTTAATGTCTGTTAATGTAATCTCCAACTGAAAAAAAAATACTTAATAATTTAGTAAAGTGAATAAATTAACCAGGAAGGAGCACATCTTATAGATAAAAAAGAAGCATGATGTGAGGAGTCTATATTATAAGCAACCTAGGGAAGTGGGAAAAATGGACTCTTTATGGCACAGTGAGGTGGACTTTAATATCACTAGGTACACAGAACGTGGAACTTGACCTACATTATTAAAAAATCTATAGTACAATGAGGAACTTTCTAAGAGGATTTGCCACCATATATCTCACATTTCCGGAGTCACAATTTCCTACAGAGTAGGGATGGAATCCAAAGAGGAGTGTTTACTAAATTGATTTTTATCTGTATTTGAAATCTTTTCACACTAAAAATTCTCTCCAATGTATTGACTTTCCTATCCTCTATTAAAACAGTGACTTAAAGGTAAGAAAGAAATAAACCACGCACTCTTGGTTCTTTTTTCTTGAGAAGTTTGGAAGAAGTTGCTAGTTCTTCCTTTTCTCTGCTTTTTGTATCATGCCATATCAAGGTACTCCTTTTTTTAATATTATGCCCATTCCCTAGCTATGTTGCACATGAGGCAGTTCTCAGGCTACGTAATCATTCTCAGATATGAAGAGAGATCTGGAAACAATGTGTGGTGAAGCCCAATGTCTCTCATCCTCTTCATGGATAAACAGCCACCCTGGGCGTGCTGAGGATCACTGCCTTTACTGAGTTTCCTGAAGTATTGTTATTGTGTCTCCAATAGGTAAGAGTCCTGAGATCTGCTGGGGGGTAGAATGGAAATCATGGTGTTTTATTGTATTCCATTCATCATGTCATGCTTGTTAGCATGCTGTTTTATAGCCACATTGCTCCACAGTGGAACCATTTTAGTGTGCAAATTCTACATTTTTACTTTAATTTGCAACAGATATGATATAAAGATAAGCAAGTTTATATTTCTCACTTATCAAAAAAAATTGTCCCCAGTAGTTTACAAGTGATCAATCAAGATGAGACAGATGTCTTCCCCAATGAATATTCAAGATCTTATTTGCAAAGAGGGAAAGGAACTAATGAATGAGCACTACTAACAAATGTTCAGTTTCATTCAACTTAAGATAAGTTTAAAGATCCATGGACAGGCTGGGTGTGGCAGCTCATGCCTAGAATCCCAGGATTTAGGGAAGCTGAAGTAGGAGCATTGCTTGAGCCTGAGAGTTTGAGATTAGCCTGGGGAACATAGTGAGTCCTTGTTTCACATTAAAAAAAACCACCAAAAAACGCAGAGCGTGGTGTGAGTACCTGTAGTTCTATCCCAGCTACTTGGAAGCAGAGATAGATAGATCACCTGAGCCCAGGAATTGGAGACTGCAGTGAGCTGCAATCATGCCTATGAGACAGACTGAGACCCTGACTCAAACAACAACAAAAAAATCCATGGACAGATCTTGGTATTATAAAGAATAATTGCTGCTTGATTTCCTGGACAACCAAAGATAAAGAGGCACATCACCATACAGAAGGCGGCTTCTTGGTTATATATTTCCCGGTCAAAATCTCTTTGAAACCTCTCCATGCTTGTCCTAAAGGACTGCATGTTTTTATAGATTTCAAGCAAATTAATATTGATGGCTCAATCTTGTTTTTCTCCATTTTTTTTAAAACATGAAGAAGACAGCTTAGATGTTGACTACTTACCTTTGCAGTGGCTTTCATTATATCAATCACAAAAGTATTCACTGAGTATCTAAAACATGTATATCCCAGCAACTCACACAGTATAAAACAAAAATGAAATAAAAACATTGCAATTCTGATCTTAAGCAATACAACAATTGAGAATATTTCAATGATTTAGGTCATAAGTCACAACGATAACAATTTATTGAATATATACCATTACTGGACAGTGTATTAGGCATTTTCAATTCTTTTCTAATACTCATAGCACGTTTTAGGGTATGTATAACAATCCTCATCTTATGAATGAAAACATTAATTGACTGAGATAGTTAAGCAACTTGCCTGGTAACACAATCATTGAGTAGGAAAGGCAGGGGTACAAATCCCCATCTACCTATTGCTCAACTGCAAATTTCACTGCACCACACTAACTGTTCATAATAGCTACCTAGGGTTCTTGTAACAGGGTAGCACAAATTAGGGATTTAAAACAATAGACGTCTATTCTTACACATTTCTGGAGACTAGAAGTCTGACATCAAGGTATCAGTAAAGTTGGTTTCTACTGGAAGCTCTGAGGGAGAATCTGTCCCCCACTGCTATGCTAGCTTCTGGTTATTGCAGGCTGTGTTTGGGGTTGCTTGCTTTTTTTACCTTTGCCATGTATATTAAACATGTTCATGAATTTGAAAATATTATTTATTGAATACCTCAAAAGTCTTCACATGGTGTTTTCTCTTTTGTGTTTGTTTGTGTCTCTTCTCTTCTTTTTATAAAGAACTAGTCATATTGGATTAAGGCCTGCTCTAATTTAGCAGGAACTCATCTTAACTTGATGACATCTGCAAAGATCCCATTTCCAAATACAGCCACATTCGTAGATATCAGAGCTTATGACCACAGCTCATCTCCTTGGGGGACACAATTCAACTTAAAAAATTATTTAAATATGCTCTATATTGTACTCTTCAAATTCATAGTTCAAATGAAAAGTGTTCTTTGAAACCCAGAATCACATAATAGGTGCTCAGTAAATTCATGATGCATATCATTATTCTTATTAATATAATATCTTCACTAAATAAAAGCCTAAATTTAGCCCCAACATATCTTCTGAATCTATAACTGTAAAGAGAAGTCACAGGGTTTTCCAATGAGGAAAAAAATAAGCTTATGTTCTGTTATTTGACACTATTGCATTTCATTACTTATTCAAAAATAAATAAACTATTTCTGACTAGACTGTGCCATATGGAGTTTATAGAGAACAAACAGGTACACATATAATTTTACTATCATAAGAATGACAAATGCTATAAAGAAAAGATTCATTGCATTGGTTATAGTGAATGAATTTGCTAGGAACACATTTCATCTAACTGAAGAATTAACTTTGACATGAATAAATATAAGAAATTAAGTATATACATGGATTTGAAAGTATTTCTCTATTGAATACTTCAGGAAAGTTTATTATAGTTAAATGCATTTCATGAACTGTATCGTTTGACATATTTTTGATGATTTGTAACAAATTGAAATATTATACCTTCACCAAAACCTCATATTTGTTAATTTTTGTGCAATTAAATATACATCTGAAGTTTGCTTTTCTCTAAAGATTGATTGGGACTTCAAATAAGAGATGATAATTAGCAATGTGGATATAATACCTTGTTGGATTTTTGCACCCTGAAATATAGCAAAATAAAGAGAAACGAAGAAAGTAAGAATCTACAGAATATCTACTATTAAGTGGAAAATATTAGGATTGAAAGTAATATGCAGTGATACCAAAATCACATTTTTCTAATGTTGCGACTCTAAAAATGAAAGTAGTTGAAACAAATAATCACTAATAAATCTTTTAACTTAAATATTCCATGATTAAAGTTTAAGTATTCTAACCAAAAGGCATGCTGTTTATCTCACTGGTATAACTTTGTTTGAAAGATCAAGAGGCAATGGAGGGAGAAGATAGTTAGAATATGGAAGATCTTCAAAGGAGGAGAAAAAAGTAGACTATAGTTGTCAACTCCAGCCAGGAGAACGCAGAACAATTGGCAGTCTCAGTAGTCTAGTGAGATCCAGCAAGACAGGCTCTACCTCAAGTGACACAGAAAAAAAAAGTGTTTGTTGTTGTAATTTTGTTTTAAACATACTACACAACAGATGTGCCATCATCCTTTTTTGTCAGATGTCTAAATAAAGAAAATGGATTCTGCTTTTTCCTTTGTTATCTCAATTTCAGTAACCTTAATTAGGACATCAGAATAGAAGGTTATTTTCTGTTTGGGATGAAATTTGTGAAATCATTTCTTTCTCTTGCTCCATTTGCCATTGAACAATCATGCCCAGTGTACATTTCATTACAATATGAAGGTCACCATTTTATCCCCTGGCAGAGGGGATGTCAAGCCATGAGGTTTTGTCTGACTAGTCCAAGTCATTTTCTTGAAAGTATCTGAAATTGGCCGGCCGCAGTGGCTCAACCTGCAATCTCAGCATTTTGGGGGGCCGAGGCGAGAGGGTTGTCTGAGCTTGGGAGTTTGAGACCAGCTTGGGCAACTTGGTGAGACCTCAGCTTGACAATAAATCACAAAAACTAGCTAGGCATGGTGGCATGCATCTGTAGTTCCAGTTACTTGGAAGACTGAGGCAGAAGGATTGCTGGAGCCCAGCAGGTGGAGGCTGCAGTGGCCATGAGCATGCCGTTGCACTCCAGTCTGTGTGACAAGAATAAGACAACAACTCAAAAAAAAAGTATCTGTAATCTCTGGCCATGTGCATGAACACATTGATTTTGTATGCACAAAATAAGAAACACAATATGTGAGGGGGACTCAAAAAGTAACTGGAATTATATTTTAAAGGGTGGGCCCCTTGTAGTACAGGTTTTCCCTGCTCAGTAATTGTTCTAGAAATGTATCAGCATCAATATAAACTAGTGTTGTTGTGAAAGGCTGCATTCAGCTTCAGTTAATTTTTGTTGAAGTTTCAACACATTTGCCCATTTCATGATGGGCGATTATGAGCGCACCTGCCCACACTGCACTGAATGTTCAGCAGTTTTTGATCTAAAATGGCATGACTCATGCTCCACCCTCCTTATTCACCTGATCTTGCCCCAAGATACTATTTTTTTTGGTTTCCCTGGATAAAAAAGTCCTCAAAAGGATACATAACACCAATGTGGAAGAGATGAAACAAAAAAATGGCACCAGCACTGAAAGGTATCAAAATTGACAAGTTCAAGCTTTTGAGCAGTAGGTATATTGCATCAAATCTCAGTAGGTATATTGCATTAAATAGAGAGTACTTTAAAAGTGACTGCAATTTAAGCATGTCAGAATAAATACATAAGTTTTTATAAATAAATTCTGTTTTGGGGGAATCCCCCTTTGGTAAGAAGTGATCTCTTCAAGGTTTTAGTCTGTCAGTAATAGACAATTTATAGGAATTGTTAGTTAAAAGTAAAACAAAGGGAAATCTGAACTCCAGAAATATTTATTTCAATGACTACACTCATATTTCATTAGATGATTAATGCCATGAATGACTTAGATACCAAATAAGCTAGGAATTGGGGAATTTGTGTCAATAACTTAGACACTTAGAGTCTGTTCTTTCCCAGTTTATAATGTGGGGAGACTCAGATGATAACACTATTCTGTGAATTTGTCTCAGTACTTGAGAGTTATTTCTCAATAAATCTAGCTCACTACTGGGTATCTACCCAAAGGAAAAGAGGTCATTATGTTAAAAAAGACACTGTAGTTGCATGTTTATTACAGCACAATTTACAGTTGCAAAGATGTGGAATCAACCTAAATGTCCATCAACTAATCAGTGGATAAAGAAAATGTGATACACACACACACACACACACACACACACACACACACACACATCCTGAAATACTATTCAGCCCTAAGAAAGAACAAAATAATGTCTTTTGCAGCAACTTGAATGGAATTGATAACATTATCCTAAGTGAAGTAATTTGATATGAAAAACCCAATACCATATGTTCTCACATACAAGTGGAAACTAAGCTATGGGTCTGCAAAGGCAGATAGAAGAGCGCAATGAACATTGGAGACTCAGAAAGGGGAGAGTGGGAAGAAGGGGAAGTATGAAAAATTCCCTGTCCAGTATGGTATGTACTAATGGTGGTGAAGGTACACTTAAAACCCAGACTTCTTCACCATTCTTCAATGCATCCATGTAACCAAAAACAATGTGTATCCCTAAAACTATTCAAAGAAAAAGAAAAAAAATAAGGCTATTTCTCTCAGATCTGTTCCAATTGTTCCTCCTTGCACCATGTGGTGCCATCATGTGGAATATCTCAGTCATTATTTTTTATACTGTGGAGACAATAGAATGAGCATGACTTTAATCATCAGTGTGTCTTAGTTTTCCAGCAACTCCTTCTAGTTTACAACATTTATTTTGTTTCCTGCCAGTACTGATTTAGGTGATTTGGGCAAGTGTAATAGATGATACTTTCTAGAGCACATAACCCTGAGCACATGGACTCAAAAAGAATAGATGAGTTTTGTGCTCTCTCAGAGGAGTCAAAACCCTGCCCATTACAACCCAATGTTGACAAATCCAAAACATATATGTATCTTCAGGACTCAGGAATAATAACTCAAAATTACCAGGAAACCTCAGAAATTTCTTAAAGTATAAGATGTTCTATATTTTCATAATTTATTTGCATATTTTAAAATATAAATTATGCATTACTTTATCATTTTCTTTAAAAAATAAAACTCTAAAGCTCTATGTAACCTTATCACGGAAGAATGATTTTCTGTTTGTAAATATGATCACTTCTTATATGTTAAAAATATATAACTTTGGCTTACAGCAAACATATAAACACAGAAGAACAACAGCAAACATCATTTTGATGCATTCAAATCTCCTAGCATCAATAATACCATACACAATTAGGTGTCAAAATTGCCAATTTAAGGACACATTTGGCTTCCAACTTTTATTTTTTTGAATATCACTAACAGAATTTGTATAATGAATATGATGCATGTAAACTTATTCATATATATTTTAGTTTCAAGGATGACTCATTGTGTATAGCAAATAGTTCCATAAACACATACTTACAGCATCAGTTATTAACAAGAGCAATCAATTATATTATGACCACTTTTCTCCTATGTACTCCTGTCCTCACTCTGGGAAACACAGACATTATCCTTCCACTCTGCACGTCCCCATTTCTCCTTCTTGCCTTTGACCTGATGTCAGCAAATTATTTTGCATCTGCAAGGTCTCTATGCTGATTGGTGAACTTCAAATCTTACAAAATTATAATACTTTCCCCTGCTTCCTTGACTCCATAGTTGATTTTTCTCAGAATACAGAAAGTCATGTATTTTCAGAGAAATGTCAGGTTAGAATTTCTACACAGAAACACTGATTGCCAGAGTAACCAAATTCCTGGATTGACCAGTTGCACTTTATGGTCCATGACAGATTGTTAATTTCATTGTAAGAATATTTTTTTCTTTCATTTGTGCTATTTTGATATTCTTCCGATGCTAAATCTCTGGGATCATGGGGAAACTATTGGCAGAGATGTTTTGAGTCAACTAGAATGGATTGATATCACCTCTACCTCAATGAATGAAAGTAGTGTTTGTTCAGTACCTGTTGAAAGATGTTAATAATTCAGCTTCATGTATTGTAATAATTAGAAATGCAGGCACTACAGTCATATAGATTTGGTTCAAATCCCTGTTTTACCACCAATTACTTTAGAATCTTCATGCAGTTACTTCACTCCTTTGTACTTTCATTTCCTCATCCGTAAAAAGAGGGCAATGCTACTATTTACTGTCTAAAGGCTTAATTTTTCTGATTATTTTATAAGTAATGGAATAGCTATACTTGGCTCCCTCTACTGGGATGAGCATCATCTTAAAAGACTGTTATGCAGACTTCTTCCTAAACATTTTTTTTACATGTTTGCTGTATGTACATAGCCACAAGTGACATATTTGATATTCATAAAGATTATTAGATTATTACATAAATTTTATCTTGTTTTAGGTGTCATTTGGCACCTTGTTTTTTCTACTCAAAATTATACTTTTGACATTTATCAATATGATAAATGTAGATTCCATTTATTCTTTTTAGTTGTCATATAGTATTTCCTTATTAGTATATGTACTAACTCCTATATTATCTCTGGTGTATATATGAAAGTGTTGCTTTAGAATATAGTCTAGAAGTGAAATTGCTGGTTGTTAGATATATGAATCTCTACATTTACTGTCTATTAGTAAATTGCAGCTTTTCATTTGCATGTTTTCTCATCATGCTTGATATTTATTGCTAAATTTTTTACCTTACTTGATAAGTGTGAAATGACATCTCTTTACTGCTTTAATTGTCATTACCTGATGATTACTGTTAAGGTTAAGCAGCTTTTCATAGGTTTATTGGAGATTCAAGTTTCCTGTTCTGGAGATTGTTTATAGACTTTTATCATTTTTCTGTTTTTCTTTTCTTAATTTTATGTAGGAATTCTTTATGCAGAGATGCCACAAAGTTGAAGTTTGACCCCAGTATTCAAAAAATAATAACAATACTTGTTTTCTGTCTCAGCCTCAGACTTTGAAAGACAGAGTAAAAAGCATCTATCTCTTTTCTGGCACCTTGATATCCACCTGCATAGCAGAGGTAGGACCACACATCACCATTGTCTCTAATCAATGTTACATTTAAAATCTTGGCCTCCATAGACTCCAAAAGAGTCTATGGAAGCCAATTGAAGGAATTAGCTATTAACTGGCTATTAACATCTGAATATTTGTTAAATATTTATTGTAAAATTTAGGTAAGCAGTCTGGATGTAACTTGAAATAAAAACCTTTATGGTCTTCTTCAGGCAGTTGAAATATAAGCATATTTATGTGTTACAATAATAAAATGTTGAAATAATTAATGCTGATTTTGAAAGCTGTTAATTCGGCGTACAAAAATTATTGACTTTCAAATAGTTAAACAATATTAGTAGTTATTATGAATAAGAGAGTGCATTAGATAGATAAAATTAACAGGAACATAATATCCATTTTGAACCACCAAATGTTTATAAAAATTTAAAAGCTAATAAAAAGGGAGAATAATAGAAATTAGATTATATCACAATGCTAATCTTTAGAAGCATTAAGAGCTATATTTAATTTTTAGTTATTTAATTCAGTTTAGACCAAGAGTCTCAAGAAAAAGAAAATCTTATTTGAGAAGTCTTTATATCTCGTGAGGATGAATTAAAAACAGAATCTCAACTTTGCTGCCTCTAAATGTCACAAGAAGGAAAAACTGCAAAATCATGTGTAACAATATCCATGATAAATCATCTTTGATCTTGACAGTGAAGAGTGTAAGGAGTATAAAACTAGAAAGGTAAAAGTTAAATAAAGGTAAACAAAGTAATTCAAACAAATTTTCTTCTCACTTTAAACTTAAAAATAATATACTTTAAGTATCTTTAAGGGGAAATTTTTTCATCTTTTGGAGTCTATGGAGGCCAAGATTTTAAATGTAACAGAAATAATCTTTAGAGACTGCTATTTTTCAATATATGAAGTTTAAAAATTTTTGAAATATACCCCAGATTAAAAAACAAACGATTTTTTCTGAGAATGTTACTGATTCTTTTGCCCTGAATTGTACTTGAGTGTGTAAATGTGTTAGTGATAGTATGATATGCCACATTGTTGCAAGTAAATTTCCCTTTTTGTGCATCAGTGTTTAGGATAGTGACTGTAGAAGCCACCAAGCTACCAACAGTGCAGAGCAATGATTGTCCCTATAACATGATGTAAAAGTTTTAAATCCAACTGTTCAAATTAATAATAAGTAGTTCTACTCATTTATTTTGGCAAAAAAATCAGATTTTGTCTGATATCTAAGAAATTGATTGTATAATATTGACAGTCAGAAATAGTCAAATATTTGTTTTTTAGCCACAATGTGGTTTTGGCAAGTTTCTATCTAGTAAATATTAATCGACTGTTTGTTTGTTTTACATACTTTTTTCCAGTCTCTTAAATTGAAAAAAAAACTCTAAGAGTTTTGTTTATGGCATCTCTTGGGAAAACTTTAGCACTTTGATGATCCTCCTTTATCGTCTTCTGTACTTCCATAGCTATAAAGAACTTGGCTGTCAGTCTAATTTTAATTCCATTACAGATGATTCAGAATTAGTCCAGAATCAGATTTCATGCTGGTTGCTCAGGGTTCCTGCACCCTATGGATAGTGTCATCATGAAAGTTGGCCATCTTGTTTCATGTGTTTCTCAATATTTGCAAATGAAGGCAGGGTTCTCTTGCCACTCCAGGACTCCCAGGCCCCTCATCTTTTATTACAGAATTCATTTTCCAGACTTTAAAATTTTACATGGCCACCTATTGAATACACCATAAGTTCCTAAGTCTTCTTATACTATGCATTATTTAGAATTTAACAGCATTCTCTCTTCCAGTCTGACTACCTAAAGATTGTAGGATTACCTCCTTTTTTCTTTCCAGATACCACACATTCAGAAATCAGCTTCAGTTTGCAAAGACTCTTTTATCCACTATAATTTTCCCATCCATGACTAATATTGAGCTTTTGCTTTTACCTAGCATTTTGAATATGCCTCTATTTTGGCTTCCTCATACTGTAAACTAGTCCTTGGTTTGCACAGCAGTGTGTGAGATCCTTGAGAAATCTCCTGTTTCTGTGTAATTTTATTCTGCTCACCCCTGCGCCCACCATAATCAGAACACAGTGGCAGTCTGCAATCTTCTGGTACAGATGGTGTCCTTTCCAAACATGAACAAGAAAGGAACACTGCTCTCCATACCATGTTTGTCCATGGGAAGAGTAAATATTAAGAAATAGTGACAAATTGTCATGTTGTCCATTAAATTAAATGTAGATGTACATAGTTATATAATTATAATAACTTTCCTTTGTATCTAAATGTAGAATCTAATTCCTAACAGACTGGGAAAATCAGCCATTGTTGGTACTTACGCTAATTCATCAATACCTGCATTTGAAACCTTCCAAAAATTTGATATTTTGCTGGGATTGATGGTTAGTGTCAGGTTGCCCATACCATCCTTTAAAATTTTAATACCTCCCAGCCCATCGTCCCTGTGAAATCACGAAGCCTGTAACCATGGTCCGCTGAAGCATCCTACTCTGGGGAAGTCAACCTTTGACGCACGCTCTGTAACAACAAACTCTGGAAACGTTTTGCATCACACCATTGCATCTGGTGAGCCAATGCCCCATTATAGAGAGTTTTTACATCAGTCAGAGAGTAGGGATGGAGCTTAAAAACCCTTAAAAATGACAAGCTTGCTGGGCGCGGTGGCTTAAGACTGTAATTCCAGCACTCCGGAAGGCCAAGGCAAAAGGATTGCCAGAGCCCATGGGTTCGAGTCCTGCCCATGCAGCATAGAGAGACCTCATCTCTACAAAACAAAACAAAACAAAACAAAACAAAACAACAACAAAGAAAATCACACACACACACACAATGACAAGTTCAAACTTTTTATATCTGGCTGATCTCTCACTACCTGCAGTAGTATCCACAGCAGCTCAATGTTCTTACAGGAAACTTTATGGCACCTAGAAAGTCTGTACCTCTTCTGGAGTCTGATTTTAATTTGTGTTGCCTTCTCCATATCACCTAACTTAGTCTGCTGTGTCTGTTCTTCAATCATGTTAATATCCCACTGAGACAACTACAAAATGCCCTATCTAGATATAAGTTCCCTAATATGGTACCTTGAAGATAATAGGTTCTTAATAAATATTATGGAAATAAACATAATAAGCATAATCAAAATCATTGTTATTATTCAATGTGAAAGAACCTCAGACATGATGCAATAACATTCCAACCGGACAGTTGGTCAATTACTTGAGGATTCTCCTGCCCAAAGCAGCACATTTTAATTTTGAATGCCTTTACTGTTAAAACATTTTTCTTAATATTTACCCAAATTCTGCCTCCTTACCATTCTGCCAGCAAGTCCCATATTGCCCTATGTATATTCTCAGAGTAAGTCTAAATGTTTTCTTCTCCCTACATGAGCCTTTCAAGTATTTAAATGTAATCAACTTCATCTCTTTTTTCTGTTATTTCTTCTTGTGTCATCTTTTATTGCAGAATTCATTTTCCAGACTTTTTAATTTCTTGTGGCCACCTTTGGTGTATACCATAATCTCCTAATTTTTTAAATAATATGTGTTACTTAGATTCTAACAGCATCCCTTTTCTAGTCCAACTACCTGAAGACTATAGGATTATCACCCCCCTTTTTCTTTCCAGACACTACACATCCTGAAATCAGCCTTTGTTTGCATTGGCAATGTATTTATAGCCACTATATTTTCCCATCCATGACTAATACTGAGTTGTTTCTTTTGCCTAGCATTTTGAACATGCCTCTCTATTTTGTGTCCCTCATGCTGTCAACCAGTCTTTAGTTTGCCTAGCTGGGTATGAGATCCTTTAGGAGGGAGGAAATTTATTGTCGTATACCTGTAAATTTCCAATTTCTTATGTAAGGCACTTTACAGGTTATCATAAATGCTTGATGAATGCACGACAAATAAATGAATAAATTAAAAACCTAAATTTTTATATAAACAATTTTTAATATGTACATCATATGCAACTCCATTTTGTTCCTATGCACAAAATTTTATAATTTTACTTATTTTTTAGTACATCTAAAGTGGACAAAATTGAGTTTATCACACTTCACAGTTCATGGCATACTATTGTCATTGACCAAAGTTAGACTTTCCATTTGTTACCTTCAAAATTTAGCATGGTGTCTTGGACCTATTACTCCTGCCTATTGTAATTTGACTAGCTGTCTCATATAGCTTTGTATTATTTACAATTTTGTTAAGCAGGGTGAGAAAATTAAGATACCAGAAACAGCAGCAAAGAGTAAATGATATATTAAGTGCTGAATTGTAAGCTACAGACTTTAAAAGTTCTCAGAATTTGGCTGAAAGGTAACACCTGAACATGTGGACCAGACAAGAAATGAATAGAATTGCTGAGATGTAAAATCACTCATGAAGATTGGGTGGGATTTGGATAAATAGAAAAGAGGAACTCACAAGTAAATGAAAAAAAAAACAACCCTGTCTGTTTGCCAGAGTAAGGGGTAAGAGGTGCAGAAGGAAGTGGTAAGATACTTATTTGGAGAATTGGAGTCAGTAGTCCTCTTTCTTCTTATCCTGTCTCTATTATGGCAAATGAAGTAAGAGATATTGTCAAGATGGATTTTTCCTTGTCTCAGAGCTTTCCTGTAGGTATGACTTTGCAATCTTTGGAGTTGTATTAGACTACAAAAAGAGAGAAATAGGGGAAATTGGTAGAGATCACTGTCTCCTGTTGCTGCGTCCATTCCAGACAGACCCAGCTTTTAAGAGAAGACACCATCCCTACTTTTTATCGTAGTTCATACTCTAACCTCCCATATATATAAGGACTTTTCTACTTGCTGCTTATAGAGAAGCTACTCAGATGGCTGCCATTTATGAATCTGGAATCTTGGAAATTTTGTGTTTAGGTGAAAATGCAGAGACCAAATAACCTTATACTGGATCCCTATCAACCATTTGCCAAATCCTATGTGAGGCTGCTGGGTCTCTTGGATGTTGGACTTCCATCAGCTGGAATACTAGAATTTCTATATTTCTGTTTCTAGCACTACGAATTGTATAAGTAACATGTTTCTGTATTTCATTTCATACTGACTTACAAAATACACAGGATCAGATGTGTCCTATTTACCATCAATATTCATATCATCATATATTTTACTTTTTAGCTTTATTCTGTACAATTCGTTGTCCTCACTCTTATTTTATTTTTATACCATTTTCATATCTACCTCTGTACCTGAACTTCTTATCTGATATTGAGGCTAAATATAGCCTAAAAAAATGTTTAAATTTATATGATATATTTGACTTATGCATAATCGAAATCAAGTAATCAAGTAGCAAATGTTAAACTTTTACTAACATCTAGTTTAAAAGTTCTTTTTAAAATTTCATTATATTTGCATTGTGTTACATTGTGTATGTAATTTGTAAATGATAAATTACTAACATTATTAAAGAATTTTTGCATGACTTTGTGCCTACATATGAAAATATTCTCAATTACTAAAGCAATAACAATAAGAAAGGGTTTAATACATGTTGCTTTTGAGTTTACCATGTTTTCAGTGCCTATAGTCAAAGTGAAGCTGGTCCAATTTTCCCAGAGAACTGATATTTATGGGTTTTTGAATAAACATAATCATTGACCTTTCTGGTCTTAAAATTTTAACTTATATTTGTCTTATCTGAGTTTCTTCCTCAGGAAACCAATACTCAGGGCAAGGGACTGAATCATCAAATCCAGACAGTGGGGTGCCAGACCCCTCATTCATCATGACAGCTTTCTTACCCTTCCCTGATTGCTGTTTCTTTGCATGTGGTTACATTTCTTCCTCAGCTGTATAACTCCCCCAATCTTAGTCAGTCAAGGAGACAAACTTGGGATTGATCTCCCATTCTGCTTGGCTGATGTCATCTAAATAAAAAGACTTGTCTGACAATAATCATTGTCTCAGTAATTAGCTTTCTGTGTAATGAGCAATGAGACCTAGATGGAACCCCTGGTATTTTGGTAACAAAAGACTAAGATTCTGGACTTTTGTTTATGAATTATATGATGGTGACATAAGGAGCATCCACATGGTTTCAAAAGTAAATGAGTCACATTCAGATTCCCAGTTCTTCCAGTACACTGTTGATAGCATTGAATAACAAGCAAACAAAGATCACAATAGCTCATTACTTTGCTCAACATATTACATTGGTATTTTCGATATACAGTCTATTTAGTCCAATCTATAAGAAGGACTAAAATGGACTTTTAGCGGATGTTCTATTGAACATGAGATAAAAATAGATGATAAAACATTCCTAGTGTCTGTCTCTTTCCTTAACATCCGAAGTGGATATTCAACATTTGGAATTATTCAAAATACCCCTCAATAGTTTAATTGTTTCTAAGTAATGGCAATTCTACTTTTATAGTACAGAATTATAATAAAAGAATAAATAATACTGTATTTTCCAGGTTCCTTGGCACAAGAGTGAAGACATTTTTGTCTTCCACCAATCCTATGCTGCCTTACAAAATTGCATTTGTCATTGAATGATGTAGAAAAAATGAAAGTATTCAGAGAACCCATTTCTCTAGGGTGAATCTAAGCAGAATTGGTGGGTAGGAGGTAGCAGTGATAGAAGATTCCTGATTTGGGAACTTCTTGACAGTGGCAGAGGGAACAGTTCTTCCAATGTAAATCTGAAAAATCAGCTTGAAGTCTCTTTCTATCTTAACTGTAGGAAGTGAATTCTACTATCTGCAACAAGAATTCTGTCCATTACAAACTTCTACCAGAGATCCATCACACATTAATTTATCTGAAACAATCTTAAATTTGTGTCTGTTTTACCTACTTTGGAACTTAATGAATTTTTTCCCTACTAGACATGTAAATATATGACTGGTGTCTCTCCGTACTACTATCAGAACTTTTTGAGACTCACAGAATAAATTATACCTAGACCCATGAAATATTGACTGAACTGAAGAACTTAAATAAAAATACTTGGAAGAGTAGTATAAGTATACTTTGCTTCTATTACCCTACAATTACAACCTAATCCTTATATTTAAAATTTCAAAATATCACCATTCTCCACAAGCAGTAATTATTACATGCACAAATGGACATAGTTAATGAGGTAATTAGACTATACTAAAGCAATCTATGAATTAATCAATAATCATTTATGGAGCACTATTGTGCAGCAAACTTGGCTAGGTACAAAGCAGCCCAATATATAGTCCACTTTACATTCCAACTGGAAGATTCAGTATCTACAATACCACAGCTGTGGCAACACCTCTACTAAAAGGAGAAGTTGTTGACTGTCCTCGAAGGGAAGAGTGAAGTTCTACACCTTGCCCTGTCACTGATAAATGTCAGGCTTTAGGAATAAGTATTCTAAATCTCAACTTTGACATTTTTAAACCGAGAGAGTCAGGAGGTAATATTTGGAATATTCCTGTAAGTTCTAAAATGGCTTTTCCCCAACTCATTCACCTGCAGACACTTCAAACTGCAGACCTAGCCCAATCCAGGTTTTGAGCCAATCTTGGCCCCCAAAATGGAGAACAATATAACATCATGATGAAGACACAGTGGGGAGTGGGATCGTCTCAACTGCCAATGGCCCAGTCCTTGGTGTGTGTAGAGTGATCCTCAGACATCTGTTCTTTTACCGGGCCACAGCCTTCCCCTAAGCATCCCTGCATTCACTTTGAATTACTAATCAGCATTTCGTTACTATCCCCTGGGAGCTGGATCCCATCACCTCCATCTCCAGCCAGGGATGAGACCCTCTGCCAAAGGACCATCTGGATGTGCTGTGCTGCCATCCACCTGATAGTCATTACCATCTCTGCCTGAGGCCTCCTGCCACACGTCCCAGCAGGCAGGGCTGGACACCCCCAGACATGGACATTGGTCTGAAGCTAGCCTGAGACAGTGGCACATCTTGGAATTCACAATTGATGCTGAGAGTTGTACTACTCAAAGGTCAATTCTATGACATTTCTAATATTTATTAAGTACTTCTTATATGCCAAGCACAGTTCTAAATACTTGGTGTACGTTATTTCACTGAATCTTTTTAATAACCCACAAATTAGATACAATAATCATTACCATTTTTCAAATATATATAAAGTAGATCTGACAGATTTTGTGTAGATAATTTACTCAGTTTCAGGGCTAATAAGTGGTGAGCCAGGTCTGAACCTAAACACAAACTCTTAGTGACTAGACCATGATAATTAACACCTTATCTTCGACATGTGGACTTGGCTTCAGCTGCCTTCTTCCCAAGGCTGGTGACTGAGATTTTAGTATTGTATGCACGTGGATATTAATTACTATTATAATAGAATTAAACAAGGTGAAAACATGTATGTAATACCAATAATCTATTTTATTTCAAATCTTTTTTTTAATATTGAAAAATTTCAGTCCTGTGCATTGTTCAGCAAACAAATATTTATGTAATGGACAAACATAAATATTTTAATGGAAAAAATGGGTGAATATGAACAGAGTTAAGCACAAGCAAAGTTATCCTTTCATGACTTAAATTCTCTGATCATTGTGTTTTTCATTTACAATTTTCTCTCTCCTTCTTTGTCTCATGACATGATTGTGCTTCTGTGAATCCTAGAGTGTCATTCACATGAGGTCACCCTTGCCCTTTGGATGTTGGGTGGAACAAAGGGATGAGAGATTCTTTGGACTTGGGCATTCAGTAATTCTTAGGTCTACCTGGTCTGGTGAGAGAAGCAAATGCTGTCCTTGAGGGCCTACTTGGCACATGAGGATAAAAGTTTAACTTGAGTTTGGAGGCTAATATTCTAGCTAGTAATAATGTATGATCTCCTCAACTCCTCTTTTTTATATTTATCTGTTAATATATAAAGATGGATTGCAAAAGAATATAGGCAGCCTAGTATTCAAATTCTGGTCCTCTTTACACTTTGTAAAATAATGAGTTAGAAAAATGTGCACACGCACACGTGCACACACACACATTGTATTTAATATATGCTGATGCCAAAGACTTACTACAAACTTATGTGGAGTGGGGTGGTCCCTAGAATAGATAGATTGATAGATTGAAAGAATGAAACAATGGATATAACAGACATGTGACATGAACAAAGGCACATTTGGACATGAGTATGAGCCAGAATAATCATTCCATTTGAGAAAATTTATTTTATTTTAGCTAATTAATGTATGTTTGAGTTAGGGTCTCACTCTGTCACCCAGGCTGGAACGCAGTGGCACAATCACAGCTCACTGCAACTTCAACTTCCTGGGGCCACAGGGTGGTCCTTGTGCCTCAACCTACCTAGTAGCTGGAACTACAAGCACATGCCACCTCATCTTGTTCACTTTTATTTTTTATTACTTTTATTTTTTGTAAAGGCAAGGTCTTGCTATGTTAGGTTGGTCTTGAACTCCTAGATTCAAATAATCCTTCCATCTTGGCCCCCTAAAGTACTAAATTTGTAGGTGTGAGCCACTGTGCCTGGCCTATTTGCGGAAATGTAAATGGGGTATAAGAAACATTAGCTAACAGTCCAAATTAGGTTTAGAATCCAAACTGATAAACCAAGAAGAAGGTAGCAGAAGCAAAAAGGAAATGAACAAGTGACAGAGAGTTGGTGTGGATCTTGATTCAGTCAGAAACACAAGAAGTTTCAAAGGTATCTGACAGCACAAAGACACAGCTGTATTGGGGCTCAGCAGAAAAAAAATAAGTATTTCCCGGAAAGACTCCATTTTTGATGTGCTCCCTCTTCTCATACTACCATTTAAATAACAATGTCCCTTTTCTGCATCAGTGCTTCAGATATTTTTTTTAAAATCATGCCTTTCCTTATCTGCCTACCTAATTAGACATATACAGATAAGAAATGTGTCTATGTATCTTAAGTTTCCACATGTCTAGCAATATCCTCATGCCTAGAACAGGACAGGTGCTCCATGAATCAGGGAATGAAAAAGAAATTGATGTTCTAATGTCAAGCACTATTGATTTCTCGTGAGCCAGTAGGGATTTGCCCCTTTTTAATTCCTCCTGGAGCACAGGAATCTGGAGCAGGGTTAAAATTGAAGAGGTGAATTATGATCCCTCCTTGTAAAGTTTCGGGCATCCGGATAACATGCCTCCCTCCTTGGAGAATGTATAGCTTTTTTATTCTTATCAAGAAGACACAAGGAATGATTAGAAACATTCTATAATGGAATACAGTCTGGATTTGTAAGTAAAGGATTTTAATACTAAGCCCTCAATACATATTTGCCAAATGAATGAATGACTCTGTCCAAAGAGGTTAATCACTGAAGTGCTCGGAGGAGGCCACAGCAGTCCCTTGAAGGACAGACAGGAATTTAAGAGGTAAAAAGGAGGTATGAGGTATGCTAAGCAGAATCAAGCCAAACACTGAATTCAGCATGGCATTACATTTACTGTAAATCTCTGTGCTGAGATACAAGCGACTGTCTGGGCAAATTCAGTTCGGCTTACTTCCCCCAAAACATCGCTATCACCTTATCTTGAAGCTTAATTCTGGCTCTGCTTACTATGTTCAGACTGAGGGAATGATGTCAAGATGTGATTGTCTTACTAAAATTCTGGTTCAGACTTTAGGACTTTTACATCCTTGGATAGGGAACTAAATAAGACATGAACTAATCACAAAGAAATATGGCTACTTCTCTTCCATGATTTTTAAACGAGAAAATATTATTGTTATTGTTGCTGTTTGACAAATAAGGAGATTACATTTGTTACTGATAAGGAATCGAAGTAGATCATTTGAGGCAGGCGGAAAAGAACAGTGTTTCTGGACCTTCCTATGTTTGAGCATTCCACCCAAACACAACTTTCTCCATGAAGATGTTGGCTGCCACTCCAGCAGAAAAAGAACAGTTTTTTCTCCTGGTACGGTGGTACTTTGTATGTAACACAGAGACTACACTCTTACAATAGGTCAGGAGGAGAACTTGACTAATAAAAAAAAAAACATATCTTAAGGAAAAAAAATGCAGAGATAATTTGCAGAAAGTATAGAACAACCACCACCAAAAAAAATTAATAATAATTTACCTTGGATTGTAAAGCATGTTGCTTTTCACAATGCTTGGCATGACATGTAGGATGAAGAATTTATTTTAAAAGACAGACAGTTCTAATCTCCTGATCTAGGCACCCTTTGCTACAAATTTTGTTAACACGTTAGCCTCAGAAGTTTGCAAACAAAGACAAAGACAGACAAAGAGCATATGCTAAATTGATCATTTTTGTGTCTGAATATTCACTATTTGAGAGACAAGAAACTGTTCAATCTGATTTGGGTTATGATTATACTGTAGTCCAAATTGAAGTGTCTGTGGAAATGGATTGGGTGAGCTTCTCGGTTGTCAGTCATATCACTTATTCCGTGCAGAGTGAGATGAGGGCACTCATGGGAGACGGTAGAAGTGTTGTGTGATATACCTAGACAGATGGGTGCTTCTTTCCTTCGAAAAGGACCTTTGCTGCTTCAGCAGCCACTATGGGTGAAGAGCAGGGAGCATCCTCTCCAATCCTGCCAGTGCCACCCTGTGCCTGGCTTGGGGAGAGATTCCAGGGTGAATTCCAAGAGCTAAGATTCTAGATCAACTGTTCTCCTCAAATAAAATCAGCAAACATGGTGGAATGAACTGGGATGGGGGTCTGGGGAAGATTTTCTACATGGCACAGCAATATTGTTAGAAAGAAAGTATGTAAACATGAAAAAATTTAAATAAGGAAAATTCAAGTAGCAGTTTAACACAGCAAAAGAAAAGTAAGGTAAACATTTGTTGCAGCAGAGTGCTGTGCAGAAGAGGAAGAATTCCTGTGAGAAACGATGTTTTAGAAATCGATCCTTGTCACTTACCAAAAACAATTTAAATCATATCGGTCAGTCTTATCAAGTGATGTAAAGGCATAATTAAATTTGCTCTCAGGCCAGAGGATGTGATAGTCTCGGTTTGTTTTTTCCTTTCTACCTGTTTCAATTGGAGTTCTCCAGAGAAACTGAACAAATGAGAAACTAGATGGATAGATACATAGATACATAGACAGACAGAAAGACAGACAGATGATAGACAGACAGACAGGTAGAAGATAGATGACAGACAGACAGATTGATAGATTGACAGAAAATAGATACATAGATATGTAGATGATAGACGGACATAGATGATAGATAGAAGATGGATCGATGGATAGATGATAGACTAGATAGATAGATAGATAGATAGATAATAGATAGATAGATAGATTTTAAGGAATTAGCTCATGCAATCATGGGGGTTAGCAAGTCTGAAATTTGTAAAGCTGGCCAGCAGGCTAGAAATCCCAATAGGGTTTCTATTTCATAGTCATCAGGCAGAATTCCCTTTTCTCTGGGAAAGTTCTAGGTTTTTTATTGTTGTTATTTGCTTGTTTGCTTTTTTCTTTGTAGCCAAAGACACAGTATATTTTACTTGTAAGATCAGCTCCATATAAAAATATACACAGACATCATATCATAAGAAAATATGCAAAGGCACTATGACCATTTTGCTTAAAAGAAGCACTTTTTAAATATATATAAAGTATCAGGCTCTATTCCAGTTTTACTTTAAGACATCCTTTCAAGAAATAGCAAAGTGCTCAAATCTGTAGTGATTGATTTAAAAAATAAATTTTAAGAAAGCTGTAGCAAGAGTTATCAGTATTGCCACAGAAAAACCTAGAATGTAACTACATCTGCACTCTCACAGATGAACTCATGAAGCATATTAAGTAGAAGTACTGTTGAGATGATTCTACCATGAGTCTTAGAAGTATGGAATCCAAGGCAATCCAAACAGAAAAGTGTTGGTTAAGTCCCAGGGAGAATAAGAGCTGGCAGAAGGAGGATCACTTCTAAACTTTGCATGATTGTTACTGGTAGTTCTTGGAGTGGTATCCAGAGATGATGAACTGAATGAAACACACATCAAAGGATTTTTGCCAGCGATTCCTTTGTGCATTATAATGTGGTAGAGGGATGAATACAAAATTATTCCATCCGAGAAAACCTCTTTCTGTAACCCACACTCAGTGACAGGGTAATTAAACACATATCCCTTCTCAGTTACATTGATTAAAGGACAGCTAGTTCCCAGGGACTTTCTATCAGAGTGCAAAAAGTGATATTGACCAAGTAGAATTGGTTCAGTCATAGACCAGAACACAGAAGAAGTACATCCTATTGAGACTGCTGTGTTTCCACCCTATATCCTTCTATTGTCCGTGAGGTATTGAACTGATTAAGGTCCATCCACTTTATCAAGGATAATTGTTACTTGAAGCTGACTGCTAATAAATGCAAGCACATCTACAAAATATCTTTAGTGCAATAGCTAGACTAAACTAGTATTTGACTAACAAAGAGGCACCACAGAATAATAAAGTTAACCTATAAAATCAATCATCATACACACACACATACACACACTTGTGAAGCAGCTTATGAAGAGATGCAAGTTCCTTAAAACATATTTCTGCTCTAAAATTCCCCAGTTTTTATTTCTTCGTATCGCTCTTTTTTTTATTTTTATGTACATCTATTCGGTATCACAGTTGCTCATGCCTGCAATCCTGGCACGTTGGGCGTCTGAGACAGGAGCATTGCTTGAACCCCAGGAGTTATTGACCATACCTTTCTTTTTTTTTGAGTTGGAGTCTCACTCTGTCACCCAGACTGGAGTGTAGTGGCCGCTCCCGGCCACCGCAGCCTCGACCTGCTGGGCTCTGGCGATCCTTCCGCCTCAGCCTTCCGAGTAGCCAGAATTACAGGCACGCGCTACCACGCCCGGCTGATTTTTTTTATTTATTGTAGAGATGAGGTCTCGCCAAGTTGCCCAGGCAGGTCTCGAACCCGCGGGCTAGGGCAATCCACTCACCTCAGCCTCCCAAAGCGCGGGATTACAGGCTGAGCCACCGAGCCCAGCAACCATACCTTTCTTAACATTGTTTCTGTTGTTAAATACTTACAAAATCATTCCACCATTCTCATGTTATTTTCCTGCATGAAACAGGTGAGTTTTCCCAGTTCCATTTCTGTATAGTACTTACAAATTTCCCAAAGTTTGAGTCTACCCTGCCTCTCAATCTCACTGCCTAGTGTCTCTCCAAACCAAGCTTTGACTTCAGCTAGTTTGTCTTCCTCCTAGAGCCCTCTGACTTATGCTCTTTCCCACTTTGCTTTTTTTTTGGTTTCTACCCTGAGTGAATTTTCATCTTGTTTTCAGCTATTGACATTTTTACCATGGATCCTTTCTCTATTTGCTAAGCACAGGCTTATTACCCTTTGAAGGTTTGAGGAATGGTTTTCTGATTATTATTTATATTTTTTTTTGAGAAAGCAAGATTTATTGAAAGACAGAAAAACACCCACAGTGCGAGGGGACCAGGAGAGTTGCCCGGTTTTCTGATTATTTCTAAGAACTTTGATAAGTCCTTACTGAATGTAATTATTTACAAGTGTGTCCTCTCTCCCTCTCCCTCTCCCTCTTCCTCTCCCTCTGTCTCTGTCTGTCTGTCTCTCTCTCATTGTAACCACCATGAAACTTGAGTAGCCTTTTGTCTTTCCATGTATCTTGTTTAAGGACCAGTTGGCTGTTGCAAGTCTTCATAATATATATACTTTTAGAATAAATTTTAAAAAGAAAGAATAAAGGAAGGTAGGAAGAACAGAAAAGAGAAAGGGAAAGAAAAATTACATTGATAATTTGATAGAGCAAGTACAGAATCATGACAATTAGGACTTTTAAAAATGATAATTAAACAAAATTAAAGTCTCTCTCTTTTTTAATTTTGTAGACACAGGGTAGTGCTATGTTGCCCAAGTTGGTCTTGAACTCCTGGCCTCAAACCTCTACCCTTCTCAGCCTTCCAAGGTGTTGGCATTACAGACATGAGCCACCTCGCCCTGCCAAAAATGATAAAATCTTTAGTGACCAAATAAGTTTGTGACATCTTCTCACAAGGATGAAAAGTGAGGTCCAGAGAGTTTAAGAGACTTGACTAGAAAGATGATAAAATGATTTGGCTAAAGTTCACAGAGGTAGAATATATCTGACCCAGAATGCTTTCTGTGATACCATGCTGCCAACAAATACATGATGTCATTGGCTCACTGAATTGTCTTCTCTAATCACCCACCAAATTTGCAGATGTTTCATTATTACTCTCTTTTTTCATAGATTATGGCTGTATAGTCATAAAGCCATTGACAAATCTTCCAGTCTTCCTTCTTTCTGCAAAGGGAAAGACTACCCTCCTTGTTCCCTTTGGATTTGAGCCTTGCTTGGTGACTTGGTTTGGCTAGTGTGATAGAAGAGGAAGTAGACACCAGAGATCACTTTGGTGCCTTCACTTTTTTGCCGCCAGAGTGACTCTCAGTGTTTTAGGTAGTGAAAGCACTGTGAGTCTGAATTTGAATATGGATCACATAGACTGGAGCCTCAAGGAGGCCCATGAAGGGACAGATGCAGGAATCAAGTTTCAACGACAGAGAGCTTAAATATACTTGTTAACTACAGTGTAACTTAGCCCAATGCTGTCTAATACAGTGGTCACACTAAATGTGAGTATATTTTTTTCCTGGGGCTGCCAGCATAAAATACCACAGACTGAATGGTTTAAACAACAGAAATTTATTTTCTCATAGTTCTGGAAGATAGAAGTTCAAGATCAAGGTATCTGCAGGGTTGGTTTCTTCTGAGACCTCTCTCCTTGCCTTGCAGATGGCCACCTTCTTGCCGTGTCCTCACATGGTCTTTCCTCTGTACATAGAACTTCTTTGGTTTCTGTTGGTGTGCTTGAATTTCCTCTTTTTAGAAGGACATTAGTCTTATTGGATTAGGATTCACCCTAATGGCTTCATTTTAACTTGTTTTAATGACTCTGTCTCTAAATATAATTCCATTCTGAGTTACTGGGGTGTGGGATTTTGACATATGAATTTGGGAGCAACACAACTGAGTCCATAACAATGAGAAATATCACAATTCTGTTCAAGATGTGGAGAAACATATTAGCTAGTAAAGGCAATAGAAGCAATTAATTGGTTTGGTTGTCTGCCCTTGGCCTGTCCCAGAAAATAGAGCTACAAATGACAAGTTTTAATTTGATTTATAGGATGAGTTTTAGTGTTGCTTCCTGCCCAGCACTGTTTTAGTAGAGGCTGGAGATCAACAGTGAAGAAACATAGACAGTTGCTTCTTACTAAGTATTTTTTAACTCTATCACATTTTCTAGCCTCCCTTGGGATTACATGATAATATCAGTTCTGGTCAAAGGACTGCAAATCAAAGTGATACATATCCCTTCTGGGCCAAAGCATTTAAAAGTTTGTAGGCAACCCTGAAGTTCTCCCTTCTCTTTTGTTGTAATTGTAGAGACTGTGTGTTGACATGAAAGAAAAAAAAAATGAAGGAAGCAGGCTGGGTTGCTAAGTTATTATTTGTGGAGTTGTTCAACTTACAGCAAATTTGCATGAGCAGGAGATAATTTTTAATGTATTAAGCCTCTGAGACCTGGAATTGTTTGTTACTGCAGCATATTTGTAAACTATCCTTGCCCCCAAATAGTGTATGAGCAGTAGTGTATTTGTGGAGTGTGTATGAAGTAACAACAATAGACAACAGAAATAACATGAGGATGCTGACACTTTAGCAGAGCGAGCTTTTTAAAAATTTTGTTCTTTTCTTTTTCATTTAGGATGGAAAGATTCCAAGAAAAAACTTCACCTACTTCACTATTTTACCTAGAGCTGGCCTCGAATACCAACCTAACAGAACCATCTTTTCTCCCTGGACAATTTGCACTTCAGAAAAGCATTTGGAACTAAGTTTTCATAAGGTGGAAAGTAATTTAATGTTGAAAAAGTAGAGCCAACCATACATGAATAAATGCATATCCATTGCATATTAATAATGCAATATAATAATCTACCCTTCTCACTTTTAGAAGACTCCTCTGAGCCCTTTCCCAATGTTAAGATGGCTCTGAGCTCCAGGCCAATTCTGACTTTTTCTCCTTGTTTCTACGAAGTGTTCGGGAGAGTTACAAGCAGACTCCAGGAAATCTGTTTGAAATGGAACACTGGCAAAGTTCTCTGAGACTAGAGAATAGTGAACCAAAATGTATGTAGCTATGTTATACCTGAAATAGTTGAATGAACAATGGTTGTTTATTTTGAAATTTAAAAAAGAGCTTAGGGAGAGATTGATTAATGCTTTTCATTGTTTTAAAGGTATCATGAAAATGAAAGAGCTAGGAGAACCCCCCAAAACCAGAATTTATTTATAAAAAGGTATATTTATTCTTATATGTGTAAACTCAGTCATCTATAAAGTACTCTCAGTTTGATGCAATACACCTATTGAGATGATTTTTCCAATGCTCAAAACAGTTTTTGAACTCATCAATTTTGATGCTTTTTAGTGCCTCTGCTGTTCTTTGTTTCACCTTTTCCATATCGGCAAAAAATTTCCCTTTAAGGAGTTATTTCATAGGGAAACAAAAAAAAATTGCTTGGAATGAGATCAGATGAATAGGAAGGGTGGTGTCACAGGGGTCATGCTGTTTTTGGTCAAAAACTGCTGAACACTCAGCACGGTATGGGCAGGTGTGTTGTGGTGGTGGAAGAACCAATCACCTGTTTGCCAGAACTGGGATGTTTCTTCTGCAAATCTTGATGCAACCTTCTCAAAACTTCCAGATAAAATCTTTGGTTGATCATTTCATCTGGAAGAACAAATTCCAAGTGTACTACAATGGCCCATTCTTCAAAAGATAATTCCAGTTTCTTTTGGGTCCCCTCTTGTAATAGAGAAACTGCAAAGTAATCTGGGTTTCCTGTTTGTTTTTGAAGTAACAGCCTCCTTATCATTGCCAGGGATACAAACAAAGAAGAAATGGCTGTCTCGTGGGGTTAACTCAGATAAATTTACGTATTTGAAACTATGTATTTGATTTAATGATAGAGTTGCCCTCTACAATCTATAGAATTTGTTCATTATTAAGTCAACAAACATATGGTAGGTACCAGGTTCAGTGATGTTTTTTGTAAAGGTCAAATAAGGTATGTCCCTTTCCCTTACAGAACTCAAACAGTTCACATTCTGCTAGGAAAGACATATGAATGACCAAAAATTATATACTGGAGGGAGAGACAAAGTACACTTGTTCATAGAAAACCATAAATTATCCAGGGCATTGCTGGAAGATACCTTTGAAAAGCTAATTCTTAGACTGGAATGTCTAAGAAAGGCAAAACTAAGGTTAGGACACCAAAGGCAAACAATATGCAATGGCACAGATATAGAAAATATGTGGTTTTTTGTGTTATAACTAGGAAAATGTAAGAAATGCAAGATAGTAAGAGCTTTGTCGTGGAGGGAAATAAGACTGGAAAAGTGGCAAGGCTAGGATGTGAAAGCCTTCAGTTTTTTGGATTTTATTCTATAAACAATGGGAAGTCATGGGTTGATCTTAAACTCATTAAAAGCATGCTCTAGAGTCCAAATCTCTGCACTGTTTCATTTATTCCCAAAGTTCCACAATCTCAAGAAATTAATCTACTATTATTTCTTTTCATTTCCACTATTCTTCCACAGTTATTGTAGTTTTTCTCTCACGTTTTTATCTTTTTCCTACCAAGAAAGACTTTATATTTAGTTTTAAAGATAATTATTTTTGTTTCCTTTTTAAAAATTCCAATAGTACATAACTTTTTATAAGACAAGAATTGTGTCTTCTTTTTCTTGATATTTCTTACAATGCCTGTCTCATATGTTTGCCTACAATAAATGTTCAACCAAGGGTTATTGCTAAGAATGTATGAGTTAAGACTTATAGATATTTCTCAAGCCAGAAGAAAAGGACAAGACTCTCTTTGCAAAGTTTGAGGGTACAACAGTTATTCAATAACCTGTATTTAAATTAGAATACTTGAGATCAAGATCAAACCAGGCTGCTTAGCAGTTAAATTACTTAACAAATCTGAGCCACAATTCCTTCTTGTGTAAGATGGACACAATAACTATAATATTTATCTCACAAGGCTTTTGTGAGAATCTGGGAAGATGATCTAAATGAAAGTATTATAGGAATTATGAAATACTATACAACTGCTAGCAATGTTGATGGTGACAATGATGTCATTGACAAAGATAATGAATCACAAAATAGTCATACATACAGACATGTTCTCCACTCTTATATAGTTCAGGTGTAAACACCTATGAAATGAGAATATCCTTTATCATGTCTAGCCCAGAGATACTATCTGAAACATAGGCTGATATGGCCAGTGGTGCTCCCTTACAATACAGCTTCCACGTGGAAAGTCATTTTGCATATTGAAGAAGGCAGAATGGGGATTAAGAACTCCTAGTTGCTGATTCTGACCCCTTTACTTACCATCTTTCTGGTTGTCACAGCCATGAAAAGGATAATAATACACTTTTGGATTCCTCTGTTGGATTAGTTTTTTGGATACATTTAAGGATGTATGTTTTAATCCATTTTGCATTGCTCTAAAGCAATACCTGAGGCTGGGTAATTTATAAAGAAAATATCTATTTATTTTGGCTCATAATTCTGCATGGCGTTGGCATCTGCTGGGTTTCTGCTGAGGCCACAGGAAGCTTATAGTCATGACAGAAAGCAGAGAGAAAGAGAGCAGGCATATCACATGGCAAGAGCAGGAACAAGAGAGAAGTAGAGCCAGGCTCTTAAAAAATCAGTTTTCATGTGAAATAAGAGTGTGAGAACTTATTCATTACCACAAGGATGGCATCAGGGAATTCTTGAGGGATCTGACACCATGGTCCAATCACCTCCCACTAGGCCCCACCTCTAACATTAAGGATTACAGTTCAACATGAGATTTGGAGGGAACAATCATCCAAAAAATATCATTGTGAAAACCCACCACCATATTTATGCAAATGAATATGCTATTCCCAAAAACGTGATACTGCTTAATACAACATACAAGTCATTCAGTGATTTTCATGGACATACCTATTCCAAGAAAGGTGAAGCTGGATGACTCACAGTTATGAACAATAACTGCATCAGCTACATCCACCTATTCAAAACCACACTTGCATACACAGAAACTTTGTGCATAGGAATGGTTTTCTCAGTCATCACTATAGTAGGAACAAGGTTACTACAGGTGTATGGGCACATAAAAAAAGACAAGAAGTGAAATGTCAACAGCAAGCGTAATACCTTTTTAAAATATGTCCTTCACTTATTGAGACAGTTACCAGCCTGTTTTTGAAAGGATAATGATTTGTTTATGAACCAAGTGCATTCTTTCAGTTCTTGAGAGGAGGAGAAAATGCCTTCATCATATTCTTCTATCCCCACATCATCTGAAAATATATTTCCTACATTTCTATGAATATACGTTTATTTATTCATCCCTTCACAACTAATTTCTGGGCACCTACTATGTGCTAGTTACATATGAAATATTGAAGCTAATCATGTTGCCTCTGTTCTCAAGTACCTTTCAATAAAGTAGGGAAAGCCAGTCATGTAAACAAATCAGGGCAATAAAACATTATAGTGTTATGACAGAAGTATATGCAACATACACAGAGAAACACAAAAGGGAATATTTAATTCTGTCTGGGGAGAAAGAAAAGTCTTTATGAAGAAGGTGATGTTTGATGTGGTTCTTAAAATATGAGTGATTTTACAGGCAGACAACAGGAAGAAAAGCTTCCTTAGTCAAACATAATGGGGAAATACAAGCACTGCAGTGTAGAATGGGTCAGAGGATGCAATGAACAATTCACCGAGTAATAGAAATATAATCACAGAGGGGCTATCTGATACAGAATATCTAGTCAAGTATTCCTATATGAGACCCGGCATGCAGGAGGGTAGTCAGGGCTGTACATCACGATGATACACCTCTGATTTGCATGCCGAACATTAAGGACAGGCATCCTTTTCCTAGAATGCAGACTTTGTTTTGTTTTCATGGTCATGTAATTAGAGAAGAAGAGCATCTTAGTTCATTCATTCCTTACAAATGTTTTTGTTTTGTTTTGTTTTTGAGTCAGAGTCTCATTCTGTTGCCCAGGCTGGAGTGCAGTGTCACACTCATGGCCACCGCAGCCTCGACTTGCTGGGCTCAGGCAATCCTTCTGTCTCAGCCTTTCAAGTAGCTGGAACTACAGGCACATGCCACCATGTCCAGTTAATTTTTTTTTTTATTATAGAGATGCGGTCTCACCAAGTTGCCCGTGTTGGTCTCAAACCCATGGGCTCAGGCAGTCCCCTCACCTCGGCCTCCCAAAGTGCTGGGATTATAGGCATGAGCCACTTCACCTGGCCGACAACACAGTTCTTAGCTCACTCACTTCTGTCATCAGATTTTGTCAGCTTAGAGACTTTGATTCTACATTGAAGAGGGCTTTACCCACCTCTGGGGCATGGTACCTCCATGTAGCTGTTGTCACAAACTTTGCATTCAAGTGGATGACATTGTTACCAGAACAGAAATAGAGTCACTCAAGATAGTCTTTTAGAGTGGTTGGAAGGCAGCATTGCATATTGGTTAATGACATGGAGTCAAGCAATAGACAGCATATATTCAGATCATAAGTATGGATCACAGATAAGATTCTTCATCTTTCTATGTTCTCATTTATTTATTGCTGATTATAATAGTGTCTGCTTTATAGAATTGCAATGAGGCATACAATGTGTTGCATATTAACCTTTGTCATCATTATGATTAACATTGTTAGGTCAAGATGGTGATATCTTTGTCCATAGGACATAGATAACTGAGTTAAGGTTGCTGTTCATGAAAATCTCATATATGTCACCCTGCACAACTATTTCAACTAATGTATCATCAAGCCTATGCATGAATGGACTTTCATGAATGGTTAGTTAAGATTTTGATCCAAACATTTTGATTTTCATGCATGTAGAAGTAAAAGAAAGTGGACTATATCAAATACAGGTCAAAGTCTTTTAAAATAACTCTATAAAAAGACTCTCTATGACATTATATTTCTGAAAATCCACATACAAAAGTAGTGACCACTCTCTCATAAATAAATAGGAAAGTTCCAGCATGGAAATGCATTAGCTAAAATAAGTGTTTGATCCTTTCAACCAAAGCCCATTTTCTTCTTCCATCCAGAAAGCCTTGAAGTGTGAGTATTACACTACTTGCAGATTGCTATGTAGGCAAGGGATAAATAGTCTGCTTCTGTAATTAATAACTATTAAAGCTGTTTGACTGATCATATCTTTGGGCTCCTGAAATCTCTTCTGTGCAGGTGTGCATTAATGGAATCCATTAAATTCATATATTTCAACAGATAGTAATTTATGATATTTTATAAGATCTGTCAGGAGTCTCAGCAGGAGATACAAGACTGTCTCAGGGCATTACAGAGCAAACCGGGCTCCCTCCCCCAGAAATGACTCACCTTTTAGTACGAAATATGAATGTCAATGCAACGGGCAGTCGCATTAGGTGCTTCTATGGCATTTACTGTCTGAGAATATGTAGAATAAGCTTTTTATCACTAGTGAAACCCTGAGCAAGACTGCATAATTTTCAGAGACACTGAAGGAAAAGTGTGTGGGAGTTCTAACCACTTTATATTTGCCATAAAAAAGGAGAAATTGAGAATATAACAAGGCTCCAGGAAAGTAATGGGTTTTCCCAGGGGTGAGCCATCTCCCAAAACCAACTACATTTGCAAGTTCTCTTAATGGGGCAGCCTCTCCATTCTGACAAACATTCCAAGAGAAATAGAAGTTAGTCTTGACTTCTTCCACATCCCACCCTCTGCCTCAGCCTATAGAGAAATGCTATCCTCTCTGAGACACAGTGTTCCTTCAGCATGGCCAGGTTTCTGAATGAACAAGGTAGCTGGTCACCTTCCTGAGATCCCTGGGGGACAGAGCCACGATTAGGAGGTGAAATGCTACTTGGGCTTTGTTAGGTACATGGATTGGGGAGGTGGGAATAAAGCAAAGAATGGCATAGAAGATAGAGAGGAATAAAAAGTTTATAATCTACTTTCCATAAACAGAAAGGGCTGAAGCTCAAAAGCAAGCATAGCAATGAATACTTGAGGTTTTAAACCTTCTTTTGGGAGGAGGGGCAGGCAAGCCTTCACAGGAGCTGACGTCATGGTGATAGGGTCTATTTCTTTATCTCCAACAACTGGATAGATGGGTGGGTCAGTCACAAGCAGATAGACAAAGGTGGGCTGGTAATTGAATGGGTGGGTTAGTAACAGGTTAATCACATAGATGAGAAGGGCTGGCCTGGTATAACTGAAAGACACCTTCTTGGGAGATGTTAATCTTAATGTCTTGTGACTCACCCAGGGTTCTAGAAAAGAAATTGTTGCCTTGTATGAGCTCAAGGAGACCAGATAAACTCCATTTTGTACCCTCTCCTTTCAGGATTTCATAGTTAATTGAACACTGAAAGCTAACCTGAGAGAACCAGTAAAGATATTATGTGTCAACTAAAATCTGTGGTGAATAAGAGGCAATGGAGGGAGGGGGTGGTAGGAAGTCTTCCTGAGCCACTAAGGGTAGGATGAGGAGAAGAGGTTGGAAAAGTTAGGAGACAACAACCTAAAAAGTCTCTTTCATATTTTACAAATGCAGTGAAAATGTTTTCCAATGATTTTGAAAAGTGAAAAGGGTTGAGTTAATGTTAAAGCCCATATGATTGCAATAAGCTCTCCTATTTATAGAATGCTCTTACCTTTCTAAGAATTCTCAAAACAATTAGGTGACTTTGGCAGGCCCCATTTTAAAAGAGATAACTGAGTCCTATCCCTATTCAAAAACTAATTTATGTCTCCCAGAATACTGTGGTGGTCATGAGAGTTTATCCTATTCTAGAGCTTCCTGAGGAAACACATACAAAGACATCTGTTTTCAGGAACCATCCAACAAATCAGCAACACCAAAACCACCACCCTAAAGCTGAATTTAAAGTGTGAGAGTGTGGGCACCCTTACCAGAGTGGACAGTTATGTTTTATTTTATTTTGCTTTGTTTCTTTGTCATTGATCAAGATATCTATATCTCTCTCTATATACACACACACATATATTACATATATACACACGTATGTGTATATTATGTGTGTGTGTATATATTTACTTGAAATCTACAGGAATCCTCAGTATATAACAGAACTTAAAATTTATTAAATAGTTAATTAGGGAGGTAATTTACTTTTCAAATTTCTTTATTTTTTAAGCCACACCACCATAGAGGGATCTGTAGATTATCCACTCCCAACACATTTTTACTCTAAATCATTTAACACAAGATTGTTCAAAATATAACTTTTGCAAAAATATGGAACATTTTTTATTATGTAAAGCTAAGCAAACTAATATACTTATATTATACATACTGCCTAGGTGACAGTATTTATTTAACTTCATCAACAAATTTACATCATCTTTTAAATTGATGTATAAATTATACTCCAAAAAATATACATCTTTTAAGTATACAGTTCAACGAATTTTGACAAATGTTTGAGGGGGGACCTAAACACCCTGGAATTTATTTATTAAAAATTGTGTATGCATTCGTACATGCCTAAGCTTCAATCACCTTCAAAGTACTATCCGTTTGATGCAAGATGATTTTTCCACTGCTCAAACGGTTTTTGAACTTGTTGATTTTTATGCCTTTTATTGCTTCTACCATTTTTTGTTCCACATCGGCAAAACGTTTCCCTTTGAGGACTTTTTTCATCTGAGGAAACAAAAAAAAGTTGCTCAGTGTGAAATCAGCATGGAGAATCATGCTAGTTTTGGTCAAAAACTGCTAAACACTCAGTGGGACATGGGCAGGTGCCTTGGTAAATCACTCATCATGAAATGGGCAAACCTATTGAGAGCATCTCCAGAAACAAATTAACCAAAGCTGAACACAGCCTCTTACAACAATGCTAGCTGGTACACTGATGCCAATGGGTTCCTATAATACTTACCTAGTGAGGGAAGACTGTACTACAAGGGGCCCATTCTCCAAAAATTAATTCCATGTTTTTTGAGGTCCCCCCAGGTATACACCCATATAATGGACACCTAATGAGAATACAGAACATATCCATTGTTAGCCTGGGAATGTCATCTTAGAGACCCCCACCACTTTGCTAGCTGCCCTGGGATGGAAAATACCAACTAGGAAAAAGCTACAAAACATCCTGCCTAATGTGACACCTGGCCTAACTGCAAGTCTTCCTCCTAACCTATGTAACCACAGGCCCTTTCCTTAGTTACCTGCTAGCAATGCGAACTGCAATACTTTTCCCCCAAGCCCTATAACTGCCCTAGCCTGCAAGCAGCATTGGGTTTCAGTTTCATCTGGAATCATCCTCTGCAGGTCTCTTCCTCAGAAAAAAACCTGTATTGCTGTTGAGCCACCTGTCTCTCATCTCCTTTTCTATCTGCTCTCTTCTTGACTGTTATAACACCCATCACCTTAGAGTGTTTGCTTTCTGCTTTTTTCCAGTCCATGATACTCCTTACCACCTCAGAGACAACTCTGTTTTGATTTTTGTAATGCCGTATAAAAAAAACTGTACAGCCGGGCTCGGTGGCTCAGCCTGTAATCCCGCGCCTTTGGGAGGCTGAGGTGAGTGGATTGCCTGAGCCTGGGCAGGCGTGACCTCTTCTCTACAATAAATCAAAAAATTAGCCGGGCGTGGTAGTGCACGCCTGTAGTTCCAGCTACTTGGAAGGCTGAGGCGGAAAGATCGCCGGAGTCCAGCAGGTTGAGGCTGCGGTGGCCGGGAGCCGCCGCTGCACTCCAGTCTGGGCGACAGAGTGAGACTCCAACTCAAAAAAAAAAGAAAACTGTACAATAGACTCTCTTTGATGATTGGCTTCTTTCACTCAAGATAAAATTTCTGAAGTGCGTCCATGTTATTCCTGTATCAGTAGCTTATTCCTTTTTTTTTTTTTTTGTATTAAATAGCACTCACTGTATGATCATACCACAACTTGGAACTATTCACTGGTTGATGAATACTTTTTGTTGTTGTTAGGAGACATTATGAACAGAGCTGTAATTAATCTTCTTGTATGAATCTTTTTGTGTGTATATATTTTCGTTTGTCTTGTGTAAATACATATGCAAAGAATCTTGGTCCTATGATAAATACATGATTAATTTTATTAAAAACTCCCAACTATTATATGTTGCCGAAAGTGTATGTACTTTTTTTGATGAGCACACAATAATTGTACATATTTGTGGTGTACAGAGCAATATTTCAATGTATACAGTGTGTAGTAATCAAATAAGGGGCATTAGTATAGCCATCACTTCCAACATTTATTATGTTTTGGTATTGGGAACATTCAAAATCCTCTCTTTTAGCTTTTTGAAAATATGTAATACAATATGTTTACTATAGTCATTCTACTATGTTGTATGACACTAGAATTTATTTCTCTTATCCAGTTGCAATTTTGTATCTGTTTACCAACTGTCCCTATCCCCTTACCTCACCCTTTCCAGCCTTAAGTAACCACTGTTCTAAGCTACTTCCATGAGATCAACTTTTTAAGCATTCCCATGATTCAGAACATGCAGTATTTATTGTTCTGTGCCTAGCTTATTTCACTTAACATAATGTCTTTCAGGCATATCCACTTTTCTGCAAATGACAGGATTTTATTGTTTTTTAATGGCTGAAAAATATTTCATTGCTTGTACCTCATTTTCTTTATCCATTCACCTGTTGATGAACACCTAGGTTGATTCCATATCTTAGGATTAAAACAATGGTATGCATCACAAATGGGTATGATATCCTTGTGCAGGGATCACGTTAATCTCTTCTGCACTGTTCCAGTTTTAGTAGATGTGCTGCTGAAGTGAGCACTAACCTTTAGCATTCATCATGTTTACAAACGCTTCAAGAAATATTATAGGCAAGATTAAGATTAATAAGTGTTAACTACTGATATTAAAATAATGATTCAGGTTAAATCATTCAAACAGTAATTTATCAAATAAATATTCCAGGATATCTAGTAAGAGTGAAATTTACAAAGAAAAGTAAGACAGTGTTCTTGCTCTTGAGAAACTTATCATTTACTCAGATTACAAGCCAACATGGTAAATACCAATGAAGTTGCATAAACTGGTGTGGGAATGCAAGGCAGTGACACAATTCTTAACAAAGGTCGGGCAGTGGTTTCTGAAGACATTTGATCTGAACCTGGAAGAGATCTTTCGTTCACCCAACAGGTACTCATTAGGTGTCAATTATGCTCCATGCTAAGTGGATGGAATTGAATTTGTGTAGGACAGGAGACTCAAAGTCAAAGCAGAAAGGTGGTATCCAATCGGGAGCCAGCAAATTGACAGGAATAGGAAAAGGAATTAATATTTGCTTCACACCTATTGGCTACCAGGCGCCTAAATCTTTCAACAGGTCTAGTTAAAACATTTTTATTCCCACATTACAGCAGACAAACCTGAGCTCAGCGAGGTTACTTTGCTTCATACATAGAGTATGTATGAAGCAGAGATGGAGTGTGAAGGCAGTTGGTCTTTTTCCAGAGTACTGTGCTGCCCATTCCTATGGCATCTGCATTCTTATACAGGCTTAGAAACATAATAAATTAAGATGGAGAGGGCATGAGGGATGGTCCCAAAATCGATGTGATTTTAGTGGTTGAGGTAAGTTATTCTTCTGCTGGAGACAGAAGTCACATAGGCAGGGGAATATAATGTACAAAAGATTAACTTTAGAATCAGAATTGCTTGACTTCACAGGAGTTTGAAGGTTGCAATGAGCCTTGGTCATGCCATTGCACTTTAACCTGGGCAACAGAGTGAGGCCCTGACTCAAAATATATAAATTAAATAAATAAATAGATAAAAAATAATAATTACCTGGCTTAAAATCTTGACTCGTATACTGATTAGCTTTGTTGTCATTGATTCTGATGTGGACTGGGGATAATATCATTTGCCATTAAGATCATTGTATAGCAAAGTCAATATAACACACAGTAGTGTCTTAGCCCCAATATTATTTCAACTTTCCCAAGGAGCAGTTATTTCTTAATGTTTTGCAACGGAAACTTTCACTGGAAGAGATAATTCATATTTATGAGAAAAAGCATAGCTATTTATTTAAATAATGATCATTTATTGCAATAAATATATTACATATAATATATATAATATGATATATATTATATATATATATCATAGACCAAATTCTATAAATAAGAGATTAACATCACCAGCTTTTGTTCCTGTGTGAACTTTATCTTGTGTCTTCTCCTGTATTTTTATGTTGCTTTGTTTGAGGCATTGTGACAGCATTCTAAATCCAAAAGGAACATCCCTGTCTATCCATCACCTACTTTTAAAATGCTTATTGGTTTGGGATTTGAGTTGATCTTTATGGGCCATATTCATATTATTTTTATTATATTAATGCTATTTTCCCACAATTGCACTTAGTCCACTGTTTCTCACTATTTTTTATAAAGTTTAGCTAACTTAAACTTTCTTTAAAAACATTCACTCCCAAATTTACTGGCCTCCCAATGCCTAAGATGGGTTGACCTAAAGACCTTGGCTATCGGCCGGGCTCAGTGGCTCAGCCTATAATCCCAGCACTTTGGGAGGCTGAGGTGAGTGGACTGCCTGAGCCCATGGGTTTGAGATCAGCTCAGGCAACTTGGCGAAACCTCGTCTCTACAGTAAAATTAAAAATAGCCGGGTGTGGTAGCGCACGCCTGTAGTTTCGGCTACTTGGAAGGCTGAGGCGGAAGGATCACTGGAGGCCAGGAGGTCGACATTGGGATGGCTGTGAGTGTGCATGTCACTGCACTTCAGCCTGGGTAAAAGAGTGAGATTCCAACTCAAAAAAAAAAAAAAGAAAAAAGACCTTGGCTACCATTGAGAGCACCTACCAGTCCCACAGGATCAATAATCAGAAGTGATTTCTGACACTGAACATTGCTATAGTCCTACAAGAACTACACTGGAAAATTGAGACAATTACCTTAAGATCAAGGTCCCTGAATGAAGGGAAGAAACAAAAAAGTTGTTTTCAACTGATGGTTCGTTGTTTATTATCGGATTAAGTATCCACTTTTTTCATGATTCATGGATAGACTCAATGGTGAACCTTAAAGACAATGGCCATATAAATGATCCTGATACATAATCAAAAGGGCAACTTTATGAAGAATTTATTTAAGACCAAAAATCAACCTAGTCATATTTCTAAGAGATTGACTCAAATTGAAAAACTGGTAGGGTGAAAACCAAAGAGCAGATTCATCCAATTGGAGAGTTTTTTTTAGTGAGATATCATCTCTTGGGTGACAGTTAAACCCAGGCTGGACATGGTCGTAGCAAATGTTCTCTAAGGAACAATCTTGGTCACAAGAACAAGTTGGCCTTATTGTCTTAATGGATCATCTTTTTCTCTACCTGCTGTGGCATGAGAGCTGATGAGATCCTGTCTAAGGCAGCTGGCCTGTCTCAACACAGATTGTCTCTCTGTCCATGGGGGTAAACACTTTATTGGGAGATTTAAAGTGAAATTTAGAATTACAGGGAAGTACCTAGGAAATGGATATTTTTTTCTTCAGTGAACTCTTAAGAGGGCTTGTCAGTAAAGTTCAAGCAAGCAGGTGTGTTGAAAATTGCTTTAAAACCAAAGAGACAGTAGGAGGCATGCATATGCCAGAAATCATAGCCCCCGTGAGAGAGACAAGCCCATTTTTCAGCAGGAGCAGCTGTTGGTGCATCTGCAGACAGGTTGTTGTCAGGAGTGTTGAGCAAAGAAATTTCAGGAAAAGGTGCTCGTGAGAAGGGAAGAGGCGTGAGGTCTCTAGTGTGTGAGACTCAGCAAGGAAACGGGTGATGGGCTGAGTTTGGGACTGACATTGTTAGAGTTTAGAATTCCATCTGAGATTGGAAGCTGGACAGAAGTGACACTGAGACTTTAGATAGGAGTTTGTTAAATCCTGAGCTATAAAAATTGCAGTTCACTCTCATGAAACTGCCTGGGAAGACTATTAAACAGGGCTACTCTTCCCCCAGAAATAATGCTAAATCACAGTCACAAATAATTCCAAGACCAGTTCAGCACAAGGCAGATCATGACTGCATTTTTAAATTAAATTCACTTTTATTGCTTTGACAGTTGCCATTTTCTGAAATTAATAGGAATAGAATGCATGAGCCACAGGGCTGAGGGTGGCCATACTGTCTTAGAAGGTGCAGGTGACAGAGGTCAGTGGGAAGCAGAAGTGGGGATGGTTACAGTATCTTTATTAGGCATTCACTTCAAGGGAGTAGATGGACTAAAAGGTCTAAGACTCTAATAAAATCAAAATTTCACACAATTGTTGTTGATGTTAGAGCTCAAAACAGCACCCTGCATTTTACTATATGAAAATTTAACTGTTTCTTTTAACATATCTGAAAGCATCATGGAAATCAAAATTCTCTTATATTCTTTATATGACCCATGCCTGCTAGCAAATTGTTGATCACCAGGCAGAAGAACACTTTTTTTTTTTGAGTTGGAGTCTCACTCTGTCGCCCAGACTGAAGTGCAGTGGCACTCTCCCAGCCACTGCAGTCTCGACCTGCTGGGCTCTGGCGATTCCTCCGCCTCAGCCTTCCAGTAGCTGGAACTGCAGGCGCGTGCTACCACGCCTGGCTAATTTTTTGATTTATTGTAGAGATGAGGTCTCTCCAAGTTACCCAGGCGGGTCTCGAACCCGCAGGCTCAGACTATCCACTCACCTCAGTCTCCCAAAGTGCGGGATTACAGGCTGAGCCACCGAGCCCGGCTTAGAACACTTCTTACCTTTTAAATTATATGGTAATATTGAAAATAAGTGTTATGAGACCCTAATTCATTAATAATAACCATCTTTATCCCATAACACTCAATATGAATCATTTATTAAAATTCAATAAGTGAATCACTTATTCATGAATTTAGCAAATATTTGTTGAGCCTTCCCACTATGTACTAGGTAATTGTTTTTTGGATACAGAGATTAACAACACTTGGTCCCTGCCCTCAAGGAGTTCACTTTAGAGTCAATGAAAGAGACAACAAAATGAGCAATCCCAATACAGAAAAGTAAGGATAAGTAAGCAGTGTCAGTATTTTTCAAGCACAGATAAGAAATCTTGACCTTAACCTGGGGACTGGGATTAGAAACACTATGCAGAAGAGGAGATGCTGGCACTAACTTTTGGGAAATGGATTATGATAAGCCAAGTGGCCAGGGTTGTGCAGGAGGTTCTAAATGGCAACAACATGAACCTAAGCACAGAGAAGAAAGAGAATAAAAGGAACTAGGAAACTGAGAACAGATCAAGAGAAGCAAAAAGAGAGGAAAGTAGAAAATCACGGGTTGCTAGGAGCTTGAACAAATAAGTTGGGACCAGAACTTGTGCTAAGGTTTATGACAATAATTAGAAGCCACTAGATTTTGAATGAAAGTCACGTGAGCAGATTTGCACTTCAGAAAGAGACTTCGGTGGCATGTGGAGGGTGGGTTCGAGTAAGATCAAGCTAGATCCATAAAAGCCATTTGGAAATTATTACAGTCATCCCAGTGAACAGTAACCAACTAAGGCAGAGGTAGTGTAGTAGAAGGGAGTAATTTGAGATATTTAGGAAATAATGTTTGTAAGATGTGAAGAGTGAGAGGATGGAGGTGTGTGGGGAAGGTAGGATAAGTCTAATAAAAACTTAAGGCACATAAAAATATAGCAGCCCACTTAGTATCATAAGAGTCCTATTAGTAAAATAATAATGTTATGTCAATGCTACAGATTTGGAAATTGAGACAACCCCAGAAAGATTAATTCAGTGTACTCTACTCATCAGAGTGCCTTGTTGCAGCATATTGTTGGAGACATAGCATCCCATTCCAGCAAATGAAAGAATCAGAATTAAAAACAGCATCTGTGTTCTTTCAAGCACCTCAATTAGATACAGATGAAACAAAAGATGGGGGTCACATTCCGCACAAGCCTTGTTGCCCTAACCAGCCAACAAGAGAAACAATACTACAGAGAAAAACATAGACTCTAATACAGATGGCAAGGTGAGTCCATGCTTACTTCATCCTCTCTCCCTTTAATATTATAACTGTTATGGCCATGTGTTTATTGTAGCAGGTGGCCTTGGAATATGGTTACTTATAATGGCGGGTCTCAAATATAAGATTAAATAAATGTGAAAAGGCAACATTCAAAGTATAATGACTTAATTCTTTTATATTGAAGAAATTCAAGCTCAAGTCTAAAAATTAAAAGTTTAGGGAAAATGATAAATGGAATATACAAAAAAGAATCTACCCTTAGACAGATGGTAGTAAAAATGGTGAATATCAAAGTTTTAAAAGACCAGTAGCTGGGCATGGTGACTGAAGCCTATAATCCCAACATTTTGGGAGGTGGAGGTGAGAAGATTGCCTGAGTCCAGGGGTTTGAGACCAGCCTGGGCAACTTACTGACACCTCATCTCTATGATAAATCAAAAAATTAGCCGGATATGTTGGCATGCACCTGTAGTTCTAGCTCTTTGGAAGGCTGAGACAGAAGAATTGCCTGAGTTCAGCAGATTGAGGCTGCGGTGGGTGTGAGCATGCTGCTGCATTACAGCCTGGGTGACAGAATGAGACTCCAAACTAGAAAAAAAAAAAGATCAGCCAAAAAAAAAAAGATATTATATAAACAAAGAGACAGTGATTGGATTGAGAGCAGACTTTTCATTGCCCATGGGAAGTACCACAAAAAAATATGAGTAATAATGTTGAATTGGTGGGTGAAAAAGAAAACTAATCGGTCTACAACTTTATACCCAATATTACTGAAGAGCTATGTTTTCTCTCCTGCTAATGCTAAGTTAATCACCCATAGATCTTCAAGAAAAGCTTTAGTAAAGAATGAAGTTTAACAAGCAGTAAAGTGTAATCTAAGACAATGTGAAATATTGACATAGATAAGATATATTAGTAAATTTTTAAACTATTAAATGTAAAAAGTCCATAATAACTATTTTATATCTCTTAAAAGGTAGAACTAAAAAAACGTAAATGATATGGAAGGTTTTCAGCCTGATATTAAAATGTAAGACTGTCCTTGTATTTTTAAAGAGAAACCAATTAAAAATTCAGATTGTTAATAAAAATTTGAATATGCATATATGTACATATACTTATAACTAAACATTTGAAATAATATAAATATAAGGCAGTGCTTCCAAACTAGAAGAAAAAAGAAAAACAAAGTAAATAAATGAAATTTTGATACTCAAATAAAAATTGGAAGAAAATAAAAAGGTAAAAAGGAAAAATATAAACAGAGAACATTAAGTGTGGTAAAAATAGATTAAATATTTTTATTCCATAATTCCAATAAATATAAAAAGATCAAATCTTTATTAATAATAAAATGTAATATAGTTTTTAAAATGTATTATCCTGCTTTAAATGATACATTAGAGCAAAGTATCACAAAATAAGTAAAAACTGATAGAAGGAGAGAAAAGAGAAAGACATAATATGGGTGTCCAATAATAACCAAAGAAATGTTTTACAAAAATATGGTAATATTAATGTGATATAACATACAGCAAAGAGTATCAGTAGGAAGGGGGGAATGATATAGTGATAAAAGAAACAATTCTAACAATATATAACAACCATCAGCACATATATTCATTTTGTCAAAGTATATGAGGCACAAATTAATGTAATTCGAAAAATAAAAATATTAAGTCAAACCAAATGTTTGAATGAGTCTATTTAGACAATCAAAGATCAAGAAGACAAAAAAGTCAACATCAAATAATTGAAATAAACATATTAACACATTTGAATATATTGATTAGTTTTTTTTCTAATTTTTGTATAACTATTTATAAAACTTTATATCCCAACATACAGACTTTCTTTTCAAATATACATGGAACATTTTTTTAAAATCTGACTACATTCTAAGGCAAAAAAAATATTTCTACACACATTTTAAAGACTTAATGTCATATCAGTCATATTTTCTAATAGATCAGTAACTTTAGGTTTCAAAATATAAATTGTGATAATAGAAAGAGCTTAAAAATTTTTAAGTACATAAACTTATAGATATTAACTCTTAATGAAAAGAAAAATAGAAATCAAATAATACTTAGAAGTAAAAAGCAAATAAATCTTTAAACACAAACTTTCTGAGCTAAAATGGTATTTAAATTACAAAGTAAATAGAAATATATGGTCCTAAACTACTATTTGGTTAAAAATAAACAAAGATTGACAATGTATGAGTAAACTTTTAAATAATACAGCAAGAAAATGGTGGAATCAATACATACAGGAAAAGGAAAATAAAATAGTAACACTTAAAGCATATATGAATGAAATGGGAAACCAAAAAAAAAAAATAACCAATATAATAAACAATAAAATTAGAAGTTTTTTCCAAGAAAAAAACCCAAAACATATTTTAAAACTCTGGCAAGACTGCTCATGAGATAAAATACAGTTTAACTAAATAATATTGTGAACAAAAGAACATAAATACAAATTTTTTAAAAAGTATAGTTTAGCACTGTGAGTAACTTTATACTAATAAACTTGGTGAAAAATGAAATCGATAATTTGAGAGAAACATATAAATTGCAAAAATAAATTCAAAGAGAGAGTGAACAAAAACAATGTATTATAGACCACTGATATTATAGTCAAGAAATCCCTCTTCTTCTTTTGCCTGTCTGATTTTGTAAATATTATACTCAGCTTATTTTAGAAACACGTGCAATTTCTGTCTTTGAGAAAGTAGAGAAGATAACTAATTTGTTTTAACAAACTAGAATAACTTTTTTAAAAACTGAGACAAAGGCAAAAAATATGATGGTTGACCAATGTTATTGTAAATAAAAATGTAAAATTTAAAAAGCAAAGCAATAGGAACTATATTCAACACCATAAAAAAAGAATTGAGGCATTTACCAGCAATGCAAGGATAATTTAAGAAAATCTACTGTTCTTCATCAACAGATTACAAGGCAGTTATATTAGGAACACTTCAGTAGATGCAGGAAACAAATTGAATGAAGTAAACACATGCGCATGATAAAAAGTCCATAGTAACTTAAGAATAGAAGAGCATATCTTTAAATTGATAAAGAATATCTGATGAATTGACACATGTGACAGATAACTTAAAACTTAAGGATTAAAGCCTTGTTAGTTACAATGAACAGTTAGAATTTATAAGAGAGATCAGAAACATTACTGTATAAAATTTAAAAATCTGCCATTTTCAAAAATAATATTACACATCTGAAATAATGAATCTAATAAAAACAATGATAAAAGTTACCACTAAAAATGACAACAAAAAGTGAAAAGTTACTTATAAATAAAACTAACAAAAGATATCATCAATGACATAATAAAATTTAGGGAAAAGTTAATAAACAATTTTTAAAAACATAGAATAAGACTCATATAACTAAAGTTCTAAATGATAATTACATTAAAATGTGTTCATTTTTGCAAAATTTTATATAAATGTAATACAATTACAAAAAAAATTTTTGACAGAGGGTTTTGAAGACCTTGACCCATCAATCATTTGGACAAGAAATGTTTTAGAAGAAAAGGAAAGAAGGAGATGAAATAAGGACTTGTCCTATTATTTACCAAGACTTATTAAAACAGTGTAATGCTAGAGCAGTGCAGACATATTATTCCAATGGAGCAGAATACAAAAACCAAATTAGACCCACATGAATGTGAAAACTTGATGTGTGACAACAAAAGAGGTATTAAAAACCAGTGGGAGACAGTGTAGCAAATATTGTTTGAAAAATAACTATTCACAGGGAAAAAAATAAATATAGATCCCTAAGTCACAAAATAGACAGAAATCATATGAATAAATGCCTATTTGCTCAAATCTGAACTTAGGAGCTTTCAGAAGAAAACAGAAAAAAAATTTCATTATATTAAAAATGTCAAGAACAGCTTTAACAAGATACACAAAATACAACAGTAATGTATAAAATTAAAGTTTCATATGAAAAGACGTTTCAAGTAAAATACAAAGACAAACCACATATTAGGAGGAATATTGACAGTGAATATATATAACAATAACTTGCTATGAATAATATATAATTTATGCCTGCAAGTAAATCAGAAAAAAAATGTACAATATACAATAGAAAAATGAGAAAAGATTTGAACAGATGCTTTCACAAAAAGCAAAATCAAATGTCTAATATGAAAACATGGTGGACTTCACAACTTATCAGGAAAATGTCAATTAAAACAATGTGATGTTATTTGACAGCCATTAGATTGATAGAATTTTAAAATCTGGAATTTCAAGTGTTCAAATGGATGTGGGTAAATGGGAACTCTTAACAGTGACATGTAGAAGTATAAATTGGGAAAGTCATCTTGGAAAGCAATTTAGCAATATGTAGGAAAAATAAAATTACTCATATTCTATGACCTGCCATTCCATTTCTGGATCTACATGATGAGAAGAAAAATGTGCAGTTACACAAAGAGAAATGTGAAATTAAGTTAGTCTAGTTATTGTAAACAATAGTGAAAAATTGCCATTCACTGAGTTTCTAATATGGGAGATAAGAATAAACTATTGTTTACTCTTTTGATGGAATACCTTCCAACAATTAAAATGAATTAACTGAATACAATGTTTACCAAAAATGCAATTGTAACAGAACGTAAATGATTTCTGCAATTTACTCTGAGATGCATCAAAAAATTATTATGAATTAATGCATGAATAGACAGACAGGTGTGTAATAAAACAAGAACAACAAAATGTTGAGAAATCTAGGTAGTAGGTATATAGGTGTTCACTGTAAAATTCTTTCAATTTTTCCATATGTTTGAAAATTTTAACATTAATTTGTTGAAAAAACATCATGTTCACTATGATACATCTTATAACTATTAAGAAACGGAATGATTGTGGAGTAATAGATAATAATAACATTATTTTAAAAATTATAACTTCAGAATAATGGTTCTATTTAGAAAGAAAAAAGGAAAGAAATGGAAGGTGAGAATTTACTCTGTAAGTCATGTGTCCTTGCATTAAAGAAAGAGAAAGTCAAGGAGAGGGAAATCTGAAACAAATACAGCAAAAAGATTTCCATGTGCTGATTTCAGGTTGTTTGTTCAGAGAGTAGTTTTTTAAAAACACATTTCCATTTAATTAAAATATTTCCTGATTAAAATTCATAACTATCAAAACACAATGAACAAGATCTACATTATCAAAATTATTTTAAAAAGATAATATTGACTAAAATAGCAAATTCATTTGCATGATATAATAAAATACTGTTGCATAAATTTTTAAAATATAAAACACTAAATGTTGCACATGCATACATGCATAAGTAAAAAAAACTATAAAATCACAAATGTGAAGACACTGGATAAAAAATACTGGTTACCCCAGGTGAAGAAAAGAGCAAAATGTGTTAAAAAGTGCTAAAGGTCATTTCAATTGACTTAGCAACATTATAATCTCAAAACAATTTTATTTTTGATAAATCTTGATAATAGAATACAGTTCTTCACGTTTTAAAATTTTCATGATGCATAATAAAAAAGAAATCATAAATCTGTAGAGTCTAAAAGAATGATCTTATTTCTCAAGTCAGAAATTGCAACACAAAAAGAATGTCTCCCATGATGTATGAGAATTTGCTAGTATATCCCAAGAACTCATTTTTCCTATTAGTCTAATTAGCTTAGATCATTGATTATAGAATATATTCACTGAATTCTGTATATAAGTCAATCCTGCTCTGCTTTGTGGTCATTATTTTATATATCTTACATAGTATCCTTAAATCATAAAGTTTAAGTAGCTCATACTGATTATTTGTTACAACTATTTAACTAAACTGAAAATATACTTGCTTCCATCTGAACAGTGCTCATTCCATCTTTTGTTAAGAAGCTGGGGTCACAAGAAATATCTAAGAAACTCCTTGGAGAAGTTGCAGATTGAAAATAATTTTTATTCATCCTCAGTAATGCACAGTAATGCACAATTCTTTTAGAAAAGGGCAGCCATTAGCTCAAAAGTAGTTCTGCGGTGGTAACACTTTTAAAAAGTGTTTTTAAAAAGTTTATAAGTTGTTCTGTAACCAAATATATTAACCAAATTCGTCCAGGCATTTACTTGGCTTTAGCAGTTGAGAGCTAAGAAAGTCTAATTGGGAGCCTGGACTCTTTGAGGAAGATGAGCCATGCAGGAATTTCTTGAACCATGATAGGTTACTTGCTATAGGAAACTAGGGAAATACACAGGGATACTGGACCAGCTATGGTAGAAAAGGTCCTACAAGTCATATTTCTGTTTCTTTAAGATGCCAAAACTGGACTGAGGCTCCCTTCAATATAGCCTGGTATTCTGTGGCTGAACTTAGAGTCACTGGGTAAACAGACATGAGGGGGAAACAAATCAAAGCAGACACCTACTCATTTCCTTTTTCCTTCTTTCCCTTCCACAAAATACTTTTTTTTTTCCCCCTGCAGAAAGAGCACATTCACAGCCATGACAAAACCCTCCTCTAAAACCATCTATCAATTTGAAGTGGTTTCTGCTTTACAGTCTGAATCCACCCCTACTTTGAGTTCCTTAGAGGGCAAATACAATGGAAATGCAAAATGCTAATACATCCTCAATTCCTTCACAAGGGTATTGTAAAGACTAATGAGTTATTGTTTGAAAAGACCTTGGTGGCTTTCTGATGAAAGGAGGAAAATATACATAGAGTTTTGAAGGTTTTATTTTGTTGCCAGTGTGGTTATAATTACAGTAGCTGTATAGTTTGTGAGGCACACTGCCAGCCAAGTATCTTCTTTCTCCTTCCTTGTTTGTGCTTGAAAAGTAAGCCCGTTGCCCTCTATAGGTCTTGGTTGTGTTAATCATTTTTTATTCTGCTGTCAGACACCATGGGGCAAACTCTGGATTATTTAGTTAGCTGAAAAAGCCAAACTCAACATTTTGGGAAATTTCCTGACCTTTATAACATTTCTCTCTCTCTCTCTTTTTTTTTTCTCCTATGGAGTATACCCTCTGTGCGCTCAACTTTCTCTTTTGATCATTTGTCTAACCTGCTGCATTTGCTGAGGGAGATCTGGGAAGCCATGTTAAGCATTAAAGGAAGCTTACAAAATGGAAGCTAGTCTACTTTGCAGACCTCTAATACGGTGCATAAACTCAGAATCATCACTCAAGGATGACTATGCATAGGTCTTTGCTGATCACAAGATAATTTCTTTAGGTCTTCTTTGACTCTGGGTTTGTGGGGTGGGGGCCTTTTGTATCTGCTGAATAGTGTGCCTTTTCCCTGTTGCCCTCTTCTCTCTTGTTATGTGTGGGCTGTCTCTGTCTAAAATTCCTTATGCTGATTTTCCAGACACACTTATTTATGTTCACTTGCTAATTGAAAATCTCATATTTGAAGTTATTATTCTGATTGATGTCTGTCATTTTGATCAAGCGGTAGCTCACAGATGCTTTGTTGAAACAATTTTACAAGAGAGTTTATCATCATGCCTTTCTCTCCTGACCTTCTACACGGCTGGTAGCAAAAAATCTCAGTGGAGGTTCAGAAAGAGATGTTTGGCAAGCCTCCCAAATTTGCCTCACTGTGTCTTCACTACTAAAAACAATTCTTCTATTTTCAGCCATTGTTGACAATAACAGTGGAGAGACAGAGCAGTCAGACTCAGTGCAGGAAAACACAAACAAGTGAAATGATGACCTCTCCCCACCAAGTGGAACTCTTTGTCCCAAGCTGAGCACACGTTCTTACTTTCCTACATAGATAACTTTGAAGGGCAGAGGAGAATGCCTATCACATTTTTCTCCATAATACCTGAAATACAGAGAAGCTTGAAATTCTGAGTTGCTTTAGGTAAGAAGGCATTGAAAGTATAAAGAGATTCAGCAAACAGAGGTGAGGGGCAGAGAAAGCAGATATTCAAGCACTTGGCATGTTTACTAAATCCCATAAATTTACTTGTGTTGTTAGAAAAAGTGTTTTCTAAAGTATATAGGTTGTTCTGTAACCAAATATATCCACATTCAAATAAATCTGGTTTACTCTGTAAATGTCATTCTGGCTTTGAAAATTAACAATACTTATTTATATAGTCAAGTTCATTCTGTCAAGAAGGTGATCTCAATTTACTTAATTCAAGTTTTTAAAATATATTTGAAACACTTTTTATTTATCATAAATTAGATAGTTTACATCCCCTGTATTAGACCGTAGGCCTCATGTGATGAGATTTTTTTTGGCTATAAAAATCATAAACGTTAATGTTGTATGGAACCTGGGCTCATATCATCCTGTTCCTAATGCATGGATTTCCTCTTAACTCATGGGCACCCAGAATTTGCTTAAATATCTTTAAAATGTTTACTTTATAAGGAAAGAAAGACCAATGAAGGAAAGTGCTAAAAAAGTGATACAGATTGAACTCAAATTTTACTATCTAATAATTTTTTAACCATTGACTACATTTTTTCTTAGGACTCTAATTCCATTTATTTATTTAAAAATATTTATGGAAGTTATTTGATGTGACAGGCACCATTCCATAAATCGGGGATACTTCAATGAACAAGACTGACAAAGTCCCTGCCCTCATTGAACTTACATTCTATGTACAAAAACAGACACTAAGCAAGCACATTAATAAATAAGGTAACATCTGATGGTAATAAACGATATAAAAAAAGTAATTTTAGGAGCAGGGAAAGAAAAAGTGTAGGGGAATTCTGTTGTAAGTATTCTCGTTAGAGAAGTCCTCTCTGAGATGGAGACATTTGATTAGACACCTAAAGAAAGTAAAAGGAAAGTGAGTCTTGCAGCAGAAATGAAGAGTAAGGTCTTACGAACATGACTAAACCGAGCTGGAGAAGTGGCAAAAAAGTCCATTTGTAACAAAGGAAACCAAAGTATTTCACCCCAAAATTTACTGTGACATATTTCAAGATGGCTATTGAGAAGGACTGCAAATATAAGAATAGCTGAAAAGCGATTTATCTCGTGGGGATATTTGCATCTGTAGAGAAAATCTCCATTGCAGTTTCCTTTGACACCTTAAAGGTCCAAAAGAAACACTTGCCATCTATTCTCTCTGAGGGATGCTTACCTGTCAACTTTCATCTGTATAACAAGTGAGGCTTCCTCCTCTCTCCCTCCTATAACCTATTTCGTTGATTAAAGCTTCTCTTCTTTCTGCAACATCAGGAAGGTATAAAAGCATCCACCATCTTAACCTTCTTTGAGGTCTTACATTTCCTTCCACAAAATAATGGCTGCCTGTCAGTCTCACTGAAATAACAAAAAGTATCATTTGCAAGTTAACTTCTCTCACTGGTCCATTCCTTTTGCCCAGTAATCACCATCTGCCCCCAAAGAATTACCTACATTCTCTATCTTCTTCCTCCCCTTTGAAAAAGGATATGTAAACTTAAGTATCTCATGAGGCGGGGAGGGATTGGGATAATAACTTTGTCGTTCTCCCTGATGCACGTTAATAAATTTGTATGCCGGCTGGGCTCAGTGGTTCAGCCTGTAATCCTAGCGCTTTGGGAGGCCAAGGTGAATGAATTGCCTGAGGCCGAGGGTTCGAGACCAGCCCAGGCAACTTGGCGAGCCCTCGTCTCTACAATAAAATAAAAAATAGCTAGGCATGGTAATGTGCATCTGTAGTTCCAGCTACTCGGAAGGCTGAGGCAGAAGGATCGCTGGAGCCCAGAAGGTCAACGCTGGGGTGGCCATGAGTGTGCGTGCTACTGCACTCCAACCTGGGCGAAGGAGTGACACTCTAACCCCTCCCCCCAAAAAGGAATAAATTCGTATGCCTTTTCTCCTAATAACTTGTTTTTCAGTAAAACTTCAGAGGGCAAAGGAGAAGTTTTTCATTTATCCCTACAGTATAAAAGGAAGGAAGCAGAGATGAGGCTAGAGACTTGTCAGAAGCCAATTCTCAGAAGGTGTGACACTAGGCCTGTGGATTGTGTTCTAGGAAGGATAAAAGCCATTGTGGGATCTGAAGCTGATGGTTACTATTAGTAGTAATGCGTTTTCAAAGGGATCATTCTGGCTACAGTATGAATAGACCATAAGAGCAATAACAGGAGCAGGAAGACAAGTCAGGAGACCATTGCAATGGAGGGAGTTCCCAAGACTCCTCCTTCTTGATAATCTGTCACTCTTCCTTGGGGAAGATGTGATGCTCTGTATGTCCTTCTACTCTAGCTCCATCACCTTTAAGTGGACTTGGCTACTTACAAGTCCATTCTATCACTCTTAATAGGCCACCAATTCTGTAGAGGCAAGGACCATGATTTACTTTTCTTCCTATTCCTAGAGCCATGTCCAGTGCTAGTCACACAAACCCCTCAATAAAGTCAGGCCGAATTCCTCTACTCCTTAAAGTGCGTTTGGGAAAACTCTCTCAAACAGGGGTTTTTTGCTCTGCTCTCACACTACGGCAATCATCAACACAGAAGAATTCTGTGACCAGGGGCTGGGGTTTCTTCCTACCATCAAACAGCAGACACCAGCAGAGTGTCTTCCAATTGAATTCTGACACTATCACCTTGGAGATAGTATCAGATCCCACAGGTTGAGGACTCAGTCCACAAGACTGCCCCCAATCCCGGATACCAGTCACAAGTCCAGGCCTCCAGAACTTTTGATTGACTGGTTTCAAGTTGAAGTTCTCATGTTTGGGTTTGGTAAATTTACTAGAGTGGCTCACAGAGCTCAGGGAAACATTTACTTGGGTTCACTGGTTTATTCAGAAGGATATTTTAAAGGATATAAATAAACAACCAGATGAAGACACACATAGGGCAAGATCTGGAAGGGTCTCAAGCAGAGGAGCTTCTGCCCCTCACAGTTTGAGTGCACCATCATCTTGACACATGGATGAGTTCTTCTTCACCTTTCCTTCATTCTTCAAATGTTCAGTTCTCCAGAAACTCCCAAAACCTAGTGCTCTTGGAGTTTTTTACAGAAGCTTCATGACATCAACATTCCTTCCCCTAGTGGATAGGGCAAGACCCTCTCTGGAGAAGGTCTTAAGACCCACAATCAGAAAGGTGGAAGAAGATAAAAATCCTGCCTTGAGGTAGGTGAAAGGAGAGCAGGAGAAGGTCAGAGATACTCTGTGTTCTGAGGTCTGCTCCTGAGGCCCAACACACCCAACATTGTATCAAAGGACTATAACAGGGTTACGGGGGTTATGAGCCCGCAACCATGGATGAATACCAATATGTAAATATATTTAAGAACATCACAAAGTGGCAGATCCTAAAGCTTTTCATTTGAGGGCGATTATGTTTATTTATTTAATGAAAAAGTCACTTTGGGTTCTCTCTCCCCTTTTTAAAATACCAGTTAACTCTTTTTCATTTTGCCCTGAGAATACTCACAGACGGTGTTTGCAGTTGCAGCATTTACATTTCTAACCTTACTCCCAAAGTTTGCCACAAAATATCTCACTTCTATTATAATTTTTGCATCACTCTAGTATATCAATAGTCTTTGGAAATAAATGACATCATTCTATTTATAGCATTCTGGTTTTAGTAGTGGTATCTCTATTTACAGAATGTTGTAATTCTCTTTTTTTATTTTTAAGTAATTTTGATCTCCAAAAGCACCAAATCCTGGAAAATATAACATTCCTACATGTGAGATTAACATACACAAAAAATTATTCAATACTGATCATTATACACATTTCTGTTACATTAGGATTACAGATAAATTCTGTCTAGAAATAACTCCAAGAACATTTTTTATATTTCATTTTCACATTGAAAACCAGTCAGATGTGCTTCAGCCTCAAAGAGTGGGTTTATGCAAAATTAAATGAATGTGGCAGCAAGCTGCACTTTTTTGTTTTTCTAAACAGAAAATAAAATAAGTGCACCTTCTCTTACGAGGCCATCACAACTGTGAACTGTTACCTGTATTACTCAACAACTTTTCTGCCTTGCTTATAGTTTGTTATACTAGTAATTATCATTCTCTTAGTATTCTTTTATAGAGTTTCTGGTCAGAGAAGGCGTATATATGCATCACCTTACCTCCAGATCATGGTGATCAACACAAATAAGTGATTAAGGAATGCCTACTAAGGAAAAGGGTTTGAGAAGGTAAGCACTATGTACAATTTCAGATTATTGGAGTTCTATAGTGTTTTAGTTTGCCTTTTGCTATTACAGAATGTCATAGACTGGGATATATATATATATATATATATATATATATATATGTATATATATATATATATGAAAGAAGCTTATTTTCCACTGTTTTAGAGACCAGGAAGTCCAAGAGCTTAGTGCCAGCATCTGGCGAGGGCCTTGGCTCTGCATTATCCTATGGTGGAAGGGCAAGTGAACATGTGAGATGACGAGAGAAAACTGGGCAGAACTCATTCTGTTTTTCAGGAACCCAATCTTATGATCACTAACCCCTCTTGAAATAATGGCACTAATTCATGAATGAGGGCAAAGCCCTCATGATCTAATCACCCCTTAAAACCTCCACCTCTTAATACTGTTATAATGGCGATTAAAATTCGCAATATATGAATTTTGGGGACACATTTAAACCACAGCACTTAGTTTAGTAAAGAATTCTTCCCTTTTATTTGTTTGGGGTCAAACAATGTTACAGTGGTTTACAGTAGCTAAGAAGACTTATATCTCAAAAATATGAAAGCATCTTTGTTAACAAAAAGGCAAAAGGATAATGCAGGTTTTTAAAAATAAGTAAGAGATTTTTGAAAGTTATGAAGAAGGAAAAAGCATGATGTAATATTTTGTAAATTTGATATAGCCTTGGAAAAAACTCTTCCAAATGCAGTCATATAATCATATTAGACTTACTTAGTGTTATAGTCAATGTTAGGTGTCAACTTGATTGGATTAAGGGATATCCAGTTAGCTGGCAAAGTATTATTTCTGGGTATGTCTGAGAGGGTGTTTTCAGAAGAGATTGACATTTTAATCAGTGGACTGAGTAAGAACTATCCTCCCTCACCCAATGTGAATCTGCTGAGGGTCCAGACAGAACAAAAAAGACAGAGAAAAGGCATATTTGTGCATGCTCTCTCTCTTTTCTCTCTTTCCCTCTGTTTCCACCCTTCTTCTTTTGCTTTTGGTTTCAGTTTCTTCAGCCTTTGAACTTTAGGACTTGTACCATTGTCCCCTTTCCTACCACTCCAGCTTCTCAACTTTTCACTCTTGGACTGAGAGTTATACCACCAGTTTCCCTGGTTCTGAGGCTTTTGAATTTGGACTCTTCCCAGTTATGAACTTCCCTGGTTCTTCATCTTGCAGATGGTCTATCCTAAGACAAAACCTCCATAATCGAGTGAGCCAATTTCTCTAGTAAATCCCTTCTCATCTATCTGTCTGTCTGTCTGTCTTCTATTGGTTGTGTCTCTCTGGAGAACACTGACTAATGTACTTAGTAAAGACTAATTATGTTTCCAGAATCAAATAATTATTTGACCTAGATAAACGAGAGTGGAACTAGTGAGGTACAAGGCAAGATAAGAGCTTACAAATAGTATTTCACATCCTGAGAACTCTAAATCAAACTTACTAAAAATTACTAAAAAACTAATGTAAAACACAGGTTCATAAATCATAAAAGTTTATTCATTAGAAATTGTTGAGATTTAGTTTAAAAACTGAAAGTTTTGAACAGGAAAAGGATCATGAAATAAAAAAATATGGAATAAAATACATATCAATAATATTTGTGTATGCATTTAACAAGATTCCAAATCTACTGGCCGATTAACTCCAACCGCTTTTTTGATTTCTCACGGTAGTAACCAACTGAGCTTTTAAGCCAGTCAAGGGAAAGTATATTATTTCCATCCTCCTTTTAAACACTCTATAAAGAACTCTCTCGTTCATAATAGCTTTGTTTACTGCATAGTACAGCATGTTCTAATTATCACCCCTGCCTCACTAACCACACAGCTTATGTTCCCACACTCATCTGTTATTTTTATGCCTCCTGCAGAAATGAAGAGAACATTAATAAGAATAATACTTGTATGATAATATTTTTAGTAAAATTAGAAAAAAAGTCATGTGGTTGATAACATGGGAAATCAGAGTTTTTTAGTTCATTGAACTGACCCACCACCAGCAGCATGCTTTCTTTTCTGTTTTCATTTGTGATTTGTCCTCAGCCCCTAATCTGATTCTTTCCCTCTTTTTTCTAATGATCTCTTTGGTTATTTTTGATTTGGCTGTTTATTATTCCCTGTCACTAAGTTGGCTTCACTCTTTCTCCATGTTTTCCCTCTAACTTGAACATTCCTGTCATCTTTCTTTCTCTTTCTGTATTTTGAAATTCTCAATTACTTCCATTTCCTTTTTATTTTTCCCATTTTCTCCTTTGCTCTTTTTTAATCGCCCTCCTTTCTCTCTCTCCTTCTATCTTCTGCTTGTCATAACTTCTGCAATGTATGCACAGAAAATATCTTTTTATACCTCTGACTGGCAAAAAATGTATATACATATACATGATATGTGAATTAATACATTTTCAACATAAGAAATGGGTCCAGTGAGAATGTCAGATGGCACATTAAAGCATTTTTAAACCACTGCATTAACTGAGGAGGGCTTAGTAAAATTTGCGTTGAAAGAGTCTAAATAAAGAAGTAAGAATAATGAAGTAATAGAAAAAGAAAATGGCTATAAAAGTGATTCTTTGAAAAAATAATGTTTTAAAACAAAAGGGAAAGAATCTTTTCAATGTGTGGAAGGTGGAGTCAATAGGCCTTTTACATATACTCTTTCCTAACACTTAAAAATACATTTGCCCACAAATATTTCTTTTCTTTTTTTTTTTTTTTTTTGAGTTGGAGTCTTACTCTGTCGCCCAGACTGGAGTGCAGTGGCCACTCTCGGCCACCGCAGCCTCGACCTGCTGGACTCCGGCGATCCTTCCACCTCGGCCTTCCAAGTAGCTGGAACTACAGGCGTGCGCTACCACACCCGGTTAATTTTTTGATTTATTGTAGAGATGAGGTCTTGCCAAGTTGCCCAGGCGGGCCTTGAACCCATGGGCTCAGGCAATTCACTCATCTCGGCCTCCCAAAGCACGGGATTACAGGCTGAGCCACTGAGCCTGGCCACCACAAATATTTCTTATAAGGCTGCAGAAGCAACAGGTTTTACCTCATTAAAAACCACGTTTGCTGTGCTGTTGATTTCACCATTCAAATAATGGTTACTGCTTGCAGGGATGTTTTTTATGATAGAAACCTTAAATGATTGGGAAGGGGAAAAGGAAAAAAAGAAAGAAAAAAAAACAAGAGGAGAAGATTGCTAATTAAAAGAGAAAAAAAACAGCAAGGCGAAACACATCAGTCTGTGGATACACACATTTTCAGTGATGACTCAGGAACACGTTTGGGCAGATTACGTCAACTCTTCCCTCAATAGTTGAATCTAATCATCCCTGTGAATTGATTGGAGTTTGAAAAAATAGCAACTAAGTCTTCTTTCCCATGCTTATAATCAGCTCTTGGAAATGTTGCACTTTAGATAAAATGATATAAATAAATCTGCACAGTGGTGTGGGGCAGAAATATTTCATTGAGTACATACAGATTAATTTCATTTGGGGCAATTAAGTAGCCCAGAGCCACCTAGTCCAGATCCTGAAGGGGGAACCACTTTGCTGGGGTGGAAGAGGAGGACAGTGGAAATCCCAGCCTGGTGTTGCCTCTGTCTTGATCCACTGTTAGGTTGAGCACTGGTTCCAGTTCTGCTTTCCAACGCTCACTTTATCACATTACCACTAGCCTCTTTTTCCCTCAAACCCAAGGGAGCAACCCTCGAACAAGGTTATTATACCAAGTTTCACTGGTACTAATAAAATAAGTGAGCATCCTCTTCCTTCCTCCTGGGTAATTCCTGACCTGAGACAGCCATCCATCAACCTTTGTTTGCCCACAGCACATGTCACAGAGGATCCCTACTGTGAGGCTGGAAGAGATGCACTATAGACAGACAGACAGACTCACAGTGGCTGCCCATCTCAGTGCAAACAAATAGTAGGCAGTTAATAGCTTTGAGACACAAAACTAACAGCAATTTTGAGTTTTGCTTTTATTTCCTGTGTTCTTTTAGAACAAAAACTTTAGGGTGTCTCACCTGTGATGATCTGAGAGAAAAAGAGGGAGTTGACATCCTCAGAAAGCCCACTTACCAGGCCCAGCCTGACTTAGCTTCCAGGAAATGGCAACCCTACCCCCAATACCCATGGCAGGAAAAACTCTCAAACCTTATTCCCAAGAGCCACACTCCATACAGAGCACATCCAGGGAATAACCGATATTTAGGAAACAGGAAGACCGTTACCATCTAGTTTACGTGCTTACCTTGCTACACATCTCTCAATGGGGGTGAGGAACCGCCAGTGCAAGAGAGGGATGTGTTCAATGCTTGGGATCAGATCCCATGGTATTTTAGAAACTAGTGTAGAACTAGGTAGACCAGAACTAAAACTAATCCTATAGCTCAGGGATCCCCAATCCCTGGGCCACAGACCAGTACTGGTGGGCCTGTTAGGAACTGGGCCGCACAGCAGGAGATGAGCAGAGGGCTAGGAGCTCCACTTTCTGTCAGATCAGCAGCGGCATGAGATTCTCATAGGAGCACAGACCCTATTGTGAACTGCATATGAGACGGATCTAGGTTGTGCTTTTTGTGAAAATCTATTGCCTGATGACCTTTCCCCACCCCCGCCCATGGAAAAATTGTCTTCCGTGAAACCATTCCCTGATGCCAAAAAGGCTGGGGACTGATGCTATAGCTGAAACCAAAATGGAGTTAATAACTGAGATAATAATTTAATAGTTCTCAAGGTTCATGGAATCAAGACGTGAGTCTGGTTGCCACAAAGGAAATTGGGATATGTTTGCATGGGGGAGAAGGGTGTTGCAGAGGTGGAGGGTGTAAAGACATAAGAAATTGTGCCTAGTAACTGGATCTGGGACCTTGGCTCTTGGGCCTAGGCCTGGGGGTGTGATGCTCAGTTTTAAGAGACTTAAGTCAATGTAGAAGCAGGGAAGGCTATTGAAATATTACCTGCTTTTTTTCAAACACTGCTTAGAACAGAATCTGTGGTTGGAAGCTCCAGCAGATGACAAAAACAAAGAAAAAATGCAGAAGCTGATTAGGGTCCACCACTGTAACATGAGGTATGAACAGGACAAATTGCAATAGCTTTAGCTTCAACTTCTCTTCCCAGCTTGAAATAAGACTTTCTCCCAGGTCATATGCTATTTTTCCTGCCCTCTCCCAAATTAAGACTCTAGAGGAGAAGCTTGTAGTTGCCATGGTTACACAAAACTAGTGCATCAACACAGATGCCTTCCTTTGAAAACATCTTCAACTGTGACCTCCTGGAACTGGTTGGATGAGGAATCTATAGCACTTTAAAGACATTTATACCGAAGCAATGTTTGTAAGTTCAAGCTGGTGATGAAGTGTTGCTTTACCTTACTTTGGGTGAAGAAAACCATTTCCAGGTTGTAGACTCAGAAATGGAACGTTTCCCATGCAATAAAATCCAAATATTTGTCCAGCAGAATTCAGCACATGCATCTTTGGCCAGTGGATAGTATGCAGAGGAAAGCACATACCAAACTAAACTGAATCAGTTTGTTCCTGCCCTTTCCCCATAGCTAAGACCATTAATGACATTATTGACTTCTTTCCTCTATCCTCTACCCAATTACAACCATTTTTGAACTTTTTTTTGAGTTGGGATCTCACTCCGTCACCCTGGCTGGAGTGCAGTGGCATGATCACGGCTCACAGCCTCAAACTCCTGGGCACAGGTGATCCTTTCACCTCAGCCTCCAAAGTAGCTGGAACTACAGGCACACCACCATGCGCTGCTCCTATTTATTTATTTATTTGCTTATTTATGTAGAGACAGGGTCTCACTATGTTGCCCAGGATGGTCTTGAATTTTGGGTCTCAAGCAAATTTCTAGCTTTGGCCTCCCAAAATGCTGGGATTATAGGCCTAAACCAACCCACCCAGTCCATTTTTGGGCTTTTGAGGCAGTATCTCCTACTCCCTGAGAATGCTAGGACAAGAAATTCTTATGCTAAAAAGTCAAAGGATAATTCATTCTGGTATCTTAAATTAAAAAGGCTTATCAGAAAACATTTTTAGAGTTTATTTTCACAGGGAAATAAATGCATCTCCTGTAATTTCATATACTTTATAAAAATATGCACAATAACCTTCAGTTCACTGTATCCATATGCAAATACGTCATCTGTTTTAAGAAGAGACATTTTTCTCTTCTGTTAAATAGAATTCAGTTGCTTTAGGTTTCCCCCTTTCTCTCCTCAGGTCTCGCTGTCAGCTGTTACTATCAGCAATGATTAAACATAAGCAAGCATTGTGATTCATCAAGAACTGATATACTCATTGTAGATGTAAACCTTCCTTAGTCTCAAGGTCAGATCAGGTAGGAAGCCAGTACAAACTTATACACAGATCCATGCAGCTGAGTTGATGTAAATTTATTTATTGTCATATCATTACTAAATATGATATATACATTTCTATACCTACATCTAAACTATTATTTTTTTGGAATACAGAGTTTTGGAAAATAATTATTCAGTTAGTTATAAAAATGTTTGTATTTTAACTTAGAACTTCACACAAGAAGATTCAGAAACTAAGTCTACCAGAGAAATTCATACTGCCTTGCTCACAGTTTCTAGGGGCTCAGGTGAAAATCTTCCCAGTGAGATCAAGACCATGTTGTAGACTTCTTCCAGATATGCTTATAAAAGGCTTGAAGCCCAGTGATATACACTGAAAAACATTTTCTCTTCAACACCAGAAAATAGAAGACAGTTGACCTTGAGACATGGGAAAGCTCAAACTTCTCTTTGGATCTAAGTAAGGAACCAAAATTAGTTTAAACTCCTTATACCTGACTCCCTCCACCTTCCTGCATCTCAAACTTCCAATCTGAGAGAGAAAGAGCTTCACTCTGCTTCTCTGAATTGTACATTCTTTGGAAATTCTCTCCTCCCTTTATTTCTATGACTCATTGAACATTCTCAATTCATTCACCTTATAATCTTTCTTCTCAGTATCTTCTTTCTTCCACTCCTATCATCTCTGTGTGTGTGTGTGTGTGTGTGTGTGTGTGCGCATATTTTTCTACTGAAAGTCTTTCTTTTATTTATTTTTTATTTTTTCATTTGTCATGATGACTCGCTATGTTGCCCAGGCTGGTCTGGAACTCCTGGGCTCAAGTGATCCTCCCCGCTCAGCCTTCTTAGCAGAGATTATTGGATTGCAGGCATGCATCACAATGCTTGACTCATATATATATATACATATATATATATATATTTTTTTTTTTTTTTTTTTTGAGTTGGAGTCTCACTCCGTTGCCCAGACTGGAGTGCAGTGGCTGCTCCCAGCCACCGCAGCCTCAAGCTGCTGGGCTCCGGCAATCTTTCCGCCTGTCTTCCAAGTAGCTGGAACTACAGGCGTACGCTACCACGACCGGCTAATTTTTTCATTTATTGTAAAGAGGAGGTCTCGCCAAGTTGCCCAGGCGGGTCTCGAACCCGCGGGCTCAGGCAATCCACTCACCTCAGCCTCCCAAGGCACGGGATTACAGGCTGAGCCACCGAGCCCGGCTTGACTCATATATTTTATGTAAACCTTACGTTTCTTCTTGCTGCAGTAAAAAATAAATAATAATAAAATAAATTTAAAGCCGGACTCGGTGGCTCAGACTATAATCCTGCGCTTTGAGAGGGTGAGGTGAGTGGATTGCCTGAGTCCGCGGGTTCGAGACCCACCTAGGCAACTTGCGAGACTTCATCTCTACAATAAATCAAAAAATTAGCCGGGCGTGGCAGCGTGCGCCTGTAGTTCCAGCTACTTGGAAGGCTGAGGTGGAAGGATCGCCAGAGCCCAGCAGGTCGAGGCTGCAGTCACTCCAGTCTGGGCAACAGAGTGAGACTCCAACTCTAAATAAATAAATAAATAAATAAATTTAAAGGAATACCACCAACTTAGGTGGTTTAAAACAATAAGAATTTATTGTCTTGTGACACTGGAGGCCAGAAGGCTGAAAGTGGTTTTCTCTGGGCTAAATTCAAGATGGTTTTTTTTGAAAATTCTAACGGAAAGTCTGTTCTTTGACTCTTCCATATTCTAGAGACTGCCAGCATCCTTTGGCTTGTAGCTGCATCACTCCAATGTTTGCTTCCATCATCACATTGCCTTTCTTTCATCTGTAGTCTGTCTCCTTTTGCCTCCCCTTTAGGGAACATTTTTTATTACATTAACAGCCCATTGGAATAATTCAAATTAATCTCCCTTTTTCAAGAGCCTCAATATAATCAAATCTGCAAGGTCCCTTTTGCCATAGAGGGTACCATTCACTGCTTCCAAGCATTCAGACATGAATCTCTTTGACGGCCATTATTTATTTACTCTGCCCTGTTTTCTCTATCGTTTGCTTTTACTATTTTGTGGTAATAGGAAAGGTGGACCCTCTTCAAAAAACGGAATTATTTTTTGGAGGGTAGGCCTCCTGTAGTACAGACTTCTTCTGCTAGATGTGTGTTCTAGGAACCCTTTGGCATCATCATACCAGGTAGTGTTGTGGTGAGAGGCTGGATTGTGGAAGAAATGTCCTGAGTTGTGGCAAACAGGTGACTGGTTCTTCTACCATGACAACAGACCTGCCCACTGAACACTGAACACGATCAGTGTTCAGTAGTTTTTGACCAAAATGCATCACCCCTGTGGCCCACCTCCCCTATTCACCCGATATCATCATGAGTGACTTTTGCTTTTTGTTTCCCCCAGGTGAAAAATAGTCCCTAACAAGAAATGTCTTGCCGATGTGGAAGAGGTGAAACAAAAAATGGCAGAAAAACTGATGAGTTTAAAAACTGTTTTGAGCAGTGGAAAAAGCCTCTGAATAGATGCAGTCCATCAAACAGAGTACTTTGATGGTCACTGTAGTTTAAATATGTCAGAATAAATATACACTTTTTAATAAACATGTTACTTTTGGGGGGGATCCTCTGTTGTATCTTCTCTTCCTGATTGCCCTCTTTATTCAGAGGACTTTTATTTTGAATCTCCAGTGAAGGACATTGATCTAACACTCAGCCTTGGTTTCTCTAATAGCTGTTGTACATTATTCCTAGATGGTGTGCTCAAAGCAAACTGAAAAACACTTGAAATTTAACCAGTCTCCTAACAATCTACATCACAGAGGTCAATAAGTATCCATCATTCTCATTGTTACCTATTTTTGAACCTGGAATAATATTGACTCAGACTTTTTCCTTTTTTCTATGACTTTTCTCAGAGGCTAGAGAATCTTCCTTTGAAGTAAATTACGCTCTCCCTTGCGTCTTTCCAATATCTGAAAGTTGAAATTCTTATTGTACTATGCTTCATGTTATTTTTACATCCTCCTAATGAATTTCTCTATCCCTGATGTCTTCTCATTTCAGTTTACCATGTGTTTGCTTCCAAAAGAGGTGTCCTTGCAAATTACTTTGACTAGGGTCATTCTATTACTCAAAACATTCAATGGTTTCTCAACATCTCGTCTCAATTTTTAAGCCTTCTTCCAGCTAACATAGCCCCCATCTGCTTTTTCAGATGCACACTATTTTCTCCTGTTAATATCTCTACTTATTAGAAAAAAATATTTTAGTTTCTTTCTTTGTGGGTTTATTGATGTGAGTCTTTCACCTTGAAACTTTTTCTCATACCTCTCCTTTTAGAGTCCATCTCAGTGCTTCCTCATCTAGGATGCCTTCCCTGATCATGCAAGTCAGCTATTTCTTTTCTTATACAATTATTTTATTACAAACTCTTCTATGTATATTTGTATAAATCTTAGATATTCAGAAAATACTTGATACACAGATTAATCAATGTATCCCTAAAAAGCAAAAGTAAGCAAGGTATGATTCACACAACTTTTACTGTTTCAAATGTTTGCAGTATGTATTTTTTTGAACAAGGCAGATAACATTTTCTCACAGGAATATTTCACAATTCTCTCACATGACTTTTTAAAATTCTATTTTAATTTTTTTGAGCGTTAGTTTCTTAACTAACTTACCTTAGTCCTGCATTTCAGAAGCAGGTAAGAAACTTCACACACACATACACACACAAAATTAGAGTTCTGTCTTTCTTTTCTTTTGCACATCATTTGAGTTTGATGGATACCGAGAGACATATATCAGATCCTGAGCAGGATCCCATTGAGAGTTCCCACGGCACTTCAGTCACTTAGTCATGATCTATGCTCTCAACAGTTGAAGATAATGACTTCAGGAACAATCTTTCACGGGTTTCATATTAAATGAGACGAAAGTGCAGGCGCGGCATTAAAGCACCTTGTTATTTGCAGAGTACTTAGAGTAACCTTAAATATGGAGATGATCAAATTTCATGACCTTTAGTTTTAATTCTTCCATCTTATGTTCTTGTGCAATTCTTATTTTTAATAAAGATGTGTGTGTATGTGTGTATGTGTGTGTATCTGCCTAAATTAACTCAGAGAGCTAATACAACATTAACACTTTGGAGTTAAACACAGAAACCAAGAAAATGACAATGCAAATATGCTTATTTTTATTGTAAGCTTATCTATATTACCTCCGTGACTGTATACTTTTAAGAGACTATTATTTTTAAAGTGTGCTAGGGGCACATTGCAATGTTAAGAGCATCCATCTTTGATTTTCTTTCTACTGATTTGCATATTTCAATTTATAATAAAAATAAAGAGCTCATTAAGTTCTATTTTTGACAAGATGCTTTATTTTTAACATTAGTCACTAATAGTAAACTCTCTCATGACAACAATGGAAGAGGTTTCTCCAGAGTATAAAACAGTTCCCAAAAGATGGTAAAAGAATTAGAAAAGAATAGGCCCTAAGGGAGTGCATATGTGCATATTTGCCCAGAAAGAACCATATATCCTTGTTAAAATCCATAAGCACAAGGCAAATAAGCACTTATTACTTTTGATGAACTAATATCCACAGATTCACATAGAATCAACAAGAGATCATTTCATGCCATACACCTGAGGAAAATAATATCCCTCAAGCTCCATTGCCAGTGAAAACTGGGAATGCTAACTTCCTTATAAAAGTAATGGGGTAAGTAACATCTTGTGTTTGAAGACCTAAATCTACTTAAGTCAAACATCTCATATAGTGGTTGCTGTAAGTGGGCCCTGCGACAGCATTCTGGTTTGTAGACAATGTCAGTTGATTAAAACAAGAAAGAAAGAGAGAAAAAGAGAGAACGGAAGAGAGAAAGAATAGGAAATCTGGTTGACCTGAAGAATATATATATTTTTAATATTCCTGAAGTAAGATTTCCCATATACACCTGTCCCCTCACATGCATAGTCTCTCTCGTTATCAGTATCACCTGCACGAGTGATATATTTGCTACAACAGATGAACCTACTGACACATCATAATCACCCAAAGTCCATAGTTCACATTGAAGCTGACTCTTGGTATTACTGGGAATATACGCAAGAAACTCAAATCGTTCTACAAAAAAGATTCCTGAACACACATATTTATTGCAGCAAAAACATAGAACCATCCATGCTGCCCATCGAAACTGGACTGGATAAAAAAGAAGTGGCACATATACACAATGGAATATTATGCAGCCATAAAGATGGGCAGAATTATGAACTTCACAGCAACTTGGATGGATTTAGTCTATAATACTCAGTGATCTATCACAGAAACAAAGAACTGAGTACCACAATTTGTCACTCATAAGTGGACCCTAATATTCATAATACTATCAGAAAGGAATTGGCAGTAACCAGAAACTGCCAGGGGAGGGAGGGGGCACACTTCATCAATAGAGGTACCCCAGGTCAAACCAGGCAAAGTGGAGACCAAGGGGAGACCCAAACTTTACCTGTACTATGACCACTTTTATACCGAATTCTGAATTATACCCCACATCTTTAAATATTTTTTAAAGGGTTTGGACAAATGTATAATGACATATATCCACAATTATAGAATCATAGACAGTATACTCATTGCCCTAGTACTCTGCCTAATCATTTCCCAAATTCCTGACTCCTGGCAACCACTGATATTCTGACTGTCTCCATAGTAATACCTTTTCCAGACTGTCATGTAGTTGCAATCATACAGTATGTAGCCTTTGGAGATTGGTTTTTGTCACTTAGTAATATACATTTAAGTTTCCTCCACACCTTTTATTCTCTTGGTAACTCCTTTCTTTTTAGGGCTGAATACTATTCCTTTATCTGGATGTACCACAACTTATCCATTCACCTACTGAAGGGCATACTGGTAGCTTCTACGTTTTGGCAATTATAAACAAAGCTGCTATCAACATTTGTGGACAAGTTTTGGTATGGACATACATTTTTCAATACCTTTAGTTAGCTTCCAAGGTGCACAATTGAAGGATCATATGGTAAGAGTGTGTTTAGTTTCACTTCCTTGACTTTTTTTTTCTTTTTTTTATATACAATATTTTTTATTGTGATATTGAGGGGTACAGTTAAGGGTTAGGTACACAAATATGTATCGTTCAGCCACCCTTGTTGATAAGAAGTGTCCCCCCATCCCCAGACAGGTGTTTACTGCCATTAATCCCTTCCCCTATCCCTCCCACCACCCCATTGTTTCCCACCACTGTCAGTCATTTTCTTGTGGTAGTACATTGGATGATCAAGGTCTACTATATGAGTGAGAATATGTGATACTCAGTTTTTTGTTTCTGTGAGAGGTCACTCAGTATTATAGACTCTAGTTCCATCCAGGTTGCTGTGAAATTCATGATTTCATTCTTTTTTATGGCTGC
>CAUYQG010214378.1:0-29340 GCA_963574415.1 Tarsius wallacei | reverse complement strand
TTGCCAAAGTCCTTTATCAGTGCAAACAGGTTTTTGACAGATTCTCTTGGATTTTCAAGGTATAGGATCATATCATCAGCAAAGAGGGATAACTTGACTTCCTCTTTTCCTATTTGGATACCCCTGATTTCCTTCTCTTGTCTAATTGGCTGGGCTAGAATTCCAACACAATATTGAACAAGAGGGGTGAGAGTGGGCAGCCTTGTCTTGTTCCAGTTTTCAGGGGAAATGTTTCTAGTTTCTGTCCATTTAGCAATATGAATATATTTAATGCCACTGAACTGTACATTTAAAAATGGTTAAGATGGGAAGATTTGTGCTATGTGAATGTACTATAATTTTTTACATAATTTTAAAAAACAAGAATGAGGGCGATTTGGTACAAAAGAATTGATGGTGAATGATGCAACCTCTAAACCAATGGATTCTCAAACGTGGCTGCACATGGGAATCTCTGGAAGTTTCTAAGTGTACAATGGCCCCGTTGCTTTTCCCAGATATACTGATTTAATTGGTGTATGGTAGGCTCCCCAAAAGTATTTTTAAGTGGTTCCCCAAGTGATTCTAATGTGTAGCTATGGTTGAGAATTGCCATACTAAAACACAGTTAATTAAATAATTATCACTAATAACAATTATTGAAAAAAGATGTAAAATGAAAATAATTTATTAGCAATCTAGCTCTAAACTTTCATGTAATATTTACTCCTTCGAATGAAAAACAATTAAGTCAATGTATTATTGTACAGCCTGAACAGCTCTGCTTAAGGAGATTCTCAGAACTCCACAGCCACAACCCTGGCTGTATACACAATCATGTCCCTCAGATGCTAGAGATACTCTCCTCCTGCCCCCAGGTGAGGTTCAGAGTCCAGATGAATTAGGAACATGGGGAAGTAAGGAAGTGCTGGGACCCAGGAGAGAGGCCAGGAACACCTGATGCCCTCTGTGCTTCCATTTGAGTTATTCTGGAAATGTGATGGGAATAGTATCACTTGTATATGTCGCCCTTGAATAATGGAACTCCAGGACAGCATGCCTGAGGAAGGTGGAGGCAAAAGTCAATCAATAATAGCATTGCATCAAAGGGGCTCATTGATTGTTAAATAGAAGAACAAATTAAGAGAGATAAGAGAGATCAAGGAGAGCACTAACATATACAAGCAATTCCTTTTCTTTCTGTTTTCAGTGTTGAAACTGAGGGGGATATCTGCATTGGTGAAATTTGCCTAGCAAGCATATAACTAAGCAAAAGAGTAAACCAGGGCTTCTCAACCTTGGCGTTGTTGCCATTGAGCCAGGTAGTCCTTTAATGAGGGGGGCTGTCCTGGGCTGCAGGATGTGGAACAGCATCCCTGGCCTCTACCCACTATTTACAATATCTCTTCCTTTCCTTGGGTGTGGCAAACAAAAATGTCTCCAGACACTGCCAAATGTCCCCTGGAAGATGGAGGGCACAATGATCCTTGGTTGAGACTCACTAGGGTAAACTAAATTTAAGTATTCTTTTTGAGAAAAATCAGAGATTAATTTTCATCCTCTCAAGTTTGTATAAAATATGATGTGTTTTTACATTTCATTCTCAATTTTATTCGAGATGGTAAGTTAGTTTAACTATGTTCTGGAATAATGTAAAGGTAAGTACTAGTAGAACAAAACCAGACTTTATATCCTCTAAATCACTCAAATTAGAAAAAGAGAAATGGACCAAAGTCTATTTGTCAAGTGACATAAAGCAGAAAAAGCGGGAAGTTAAAACAGAATGACAGAAGACAAGCATAGCTAGAGAAAATAAATGTGAATGGAGAAACTTCCATTAGAAGATGAAGAGCTGCAAATTAAGATAACATCATAAATCCAGTTGTTCAGAAAGAAAAGTTAGAATTAAAGGACTATGAAAAATAGACTTGGCAAAGGCAAACCAAAAGGAAACAGGAGCAATGATGTTATCAAAGTTGAAGTCAAAGCTTTATGAACCCCAAAAGTTTGTTCTGTAATTCTATAATGAAGAAAGTTAAAATAACCTTAAACTCAGAAGACAGAAGAATAATAAGCTATTGTTACTTCCTTCTTTATATGTTGATGTGATTTCTAACTGTTCCTTGAAGGCAGCAGTTGTATTTTATTTATTATGTATTCACAGTGACCCTGTGTGTGCCAAGGAAATCGCCCTCACTTATGAATGTTGGATAAGTAAATGTGTTTACATGATCCATGGACCCTGATGGAGTTAAATTGATCCATTGCCGTGGACTCCATTTCCTCCTCTATCAAATGAGGAGCCTCAGTTCTTCCACCTCTATTCTGTGGTAGTTTTATCCCCTCCCCCCTTTTTTAAACACCAGTTGCCAACATTATGCCTCAAAATTAGTGTTAAGCTTATGGAACACGCAGACAGTAAGGATCTCACACATTAAGCAGTTTATATTGAGAAACTAGTTATTAATTTGAAATGCTATAGGACCCATATTCAGCAGAACTATAAGGTAGTGTTGCTATGAGAACTGTCACGTCAGACAGGATTACATTTTGACAGCTCTTTTCAGCCCCGTATCTTTCCAAGAATATTGCCTTAAAATGGTAGGCAAGTCCTGTAAGCTCTTTAAGATCAGCGACACTGTGTTTTCCGTTACAATATCCCAATATCCCCTTGCCTAGCTCTTAGTAGGTGCTCAGTAAATAAGCATTGGCAGTGAATTAAATAAAGACCCCATCTTGTTACTTCCTGGATGGGGCCCTTAAAATGCCATTTCTTCCCTCTAAATTGCTCAACAGCTTTGAAGAGGATATTTTTAAAATATAACCTAGACTTGGGACAAGGGGATGATAAGTGCATGGAACAGTTATAACTGGTGCCACCCAGTTTGTCAACACCCCGCTCGGACTGTTGCAAAGAGAACACCATGGAAAGCAAATCAAAACTCCCTCCCAGCAATAGACTGACGTGTGTACCCATCTCTCCCTCATCCTTCATGTTTCCTGCCCCTCCAAATTAAGTAAAGCAAAAGAAAAAATATCAGCCTAACAAGGTCTTATTTAATGTTCCAGACTGCCTCAAAGCCATATTGATCAAGTTTCAATTGAAGCTGGAGTCTACAGGAGAAAGTGAGATCAATAGAAGGCCTTTATTTAAATATCTCATCTGCTAAAAAGCAAAACAAAAGCGAAACAAAGCAAAAGGATTCTAACGCTGCAAAAACACTAGACTGTCGAGAAAGCCAGAATTTTTTTAAAGAAAAATAAGCAACTCTAAAAAAGATACAACCAAATATTTATGCTTGTGATAGATTTAAACATTTTTTTAAAGAGGAGAAAAGATATTTTTAGGTAGGAAAGAAAAAAGGAAATCACTAAGAGTTGCCTAAAGCCCGTGCCAATTTAGTTGCAAGGTTTAACCTCTGAGTTTCTATACTTTTTTGGGTTTTTTAAATTAATGTAGCTGTAAAAAAATTACTGTTTGTGGACGCTGAATATGACTTTTCACATTTAGTCAGTTGGTGAGCGCCTATTATGTGCCTAGCATTGTGAAGAGAGCCAAGAAGGATCCCAAGGAAATGTATGGCATAGCCTCTGTTGCATGGGAACGTATAGCTCAGTGTGGAAAACAGACACAGAACAAGACAATTCTAACTATGTGACCCAAATAAAGATCTTAGAAAGGCAATGCAAGAATAGGTTAAATAATAAGATATGAAGACAGACATCTGCCACTTATTGTTTCCTTAAGCAAATTTCTTTGGGTGTCTGTTTCCTCATCTGAAAACAAGAAATGTGATCACGGGGCTGTTGGGAGCAAAAATTGGTGTCAAGAAAATAGTTTGTTGCTGAAGTTAAAGAAAGGGTATTTATGTACATTTACATAAACGAAAAGGCCCAGTATAGGAGATACTGCTTGAATGTTGGCAAAATTGGCTAAATGGAGAGGATGTGAACTTGGACAAGTTGTTTGCCTTTTCTGGGTTTCACTTTCCTCATCGAGATGATGCATGTCATGCTTTCAGCATGGCTGATTATTTATAGCTGTGAAACAAAGGACCCCAGGACTTAGTAGGTTAAAACAGCATTTCTTTTGCTCACTAGCTACAATCTGGGCAGGACTCAGAGGAGTTAGCTGTCTCTGCTCCACTCGGCGTCAACTGGTATAGCTTGAGGCCAGGGATGGAATCATCTGAAGGCTCCCTCATTCCCATGTCTGAGGATTGATGCTGACTGGACCTGAGCTGGAGCTGTCAGTTGAACCGGCTCTGTATGGTCTCCTCACGTGACTCTATGCTTCCTCACAACTGGTGGGCTGAGTTCCAAAGGAAAACATTCAGAGTAGCTGCATCCTTTTTTACGAACTAGCCTCAGCAGTACACAGTTTCCCAGCCCCACACTCTGTTGGTGGAAGTCCTTGCAGATTCACAGGGAGGGGAAATGAACTGTAGCTCCAGATGGGGAGTGTCCAGAATCTAGAAGACCATGTAGCACTGGAAATTCTACCATAGTCACTTTTGGAAAATAGAATCTGCCACAATTAGGATGCTTTCTAGAATGTTTGTGGTTATATGATTGGCAGTAGGAGTATTGGAAAAAAGCAGCTTGATGCAAGATTTCAAGAATTAGCAAGGGATTCAACAAACATACATTTATTATGGGCATAAATATAAATAACATAGTCTTTACTCTCAAGGAACTTACAATCATACAATTATAACTCAATATATTAAATTCTAGAAGAGAGAACGTGAAAAGCTTTGAGCAAAGAAAAGAGAATAAAGTTTCTCAGAGATGGGGAAAGCTTCAGGGACGGGGTTTCCACTCTGGGCTTCAGGTTTTGTGGGGCCTAAAGCTTATTCAATTTGAGGTTCCCCTTTTGAGAAAAGGAATATGAAATTACAAATGTATAATCAGGCATAACACCTTCGAAGGGGACTGTGAAAGTGAGGAGCCCTGACACAAGCTGGGACATCGCATCTCATCACAGAAAATGAGGCCGAAATCAGAGAGGACAGGAAGTAAGACCAAGACGAAACTGACAAATTCAGAGAAAAGGGAGAGGTCAAGGGACAGAGGGTCTTAATAAGGTCAAGGAACTCAAAACAGGAAAAAGACAACAAGGCAGTGAGAGGATAGGCCACATCTTCAGAGAGGAAGGCAGTGGTAGGAAAAAAGGGCGTATTTATGATAGTTGGGTTTGGGGAGCCTACAATGACAGCAAACTGAGTTGGGATTTTACATTGTGAGCAACTGAAATTCACTGGAAGATTATAAAAATGAGAGTGAAATGATTTCTAAAGTTTGGTAGGCAGAAAGGATTGAAGTGGGGAAAATGCTTGTCATCGACCATCTTTTGATACCATCAACCTATTTGTCAATGTCCCAGACCAGAAAATTGGCATTTAGCTCCAATTGTTTCTGCTACACATATTACTGGATCATTTTTCTATACAAGGTCAAACTGGTAAATCCGAGTATCTTAAAACATGGAAATGTGTTAGTTATATTTTTGGCATGTTTGCTCTTTGGGATATTATCATGTAATTATTAAAATCATGTTTATAAAAAGTCTTTACAAACTGAGAAAACACAAAATTTCAAGTAAAAAGGACATAAAATTATGTATATATTTACATAATTGTACTTACAATGTAGCAATGATGTCCTTGATTAGTTGGCCTGTAGCAATGATGTCCTTGATTGGTTGACCTGTACTGAATTTTTTTATGATTTTGTTTTTATGTGTCTCCAATAATGTGTGTGTATTGACAATGATTGGGTTTTTAAAATTCATTAAAAACATCACGCTCATGTTTCAAGGTCCACCCCCAAATACCACCTCCTCAGGAAGACTTCTCTGACGCCTGATCACTCTCCTCCGTCCTCAACACCCCAGAATATGTACCAGAAGTACATATTCCTTCCTTCAAAGCCCATTAGAGCTGCTTATATTTCTCCCGCTCCATAATCATACTCTGTATGTTGTATTAGCTTCTCTATTAGCCCTCAGAGAAGATAAACTCCATGAAAGAGGACCATTGCTGCAACCCCATTTCAGTGCCTTGGACATAGCTGGTATTGAATAGTTATTGAGTTGAAATAGGTTCAGAGGATATTGGCAACTGTATGGGACAGTGTGCAAGTTATTCACGCAATAAGACTAAGTGACAATTCCATAAAAGGGAAAGTACAGGCCATTTTCCAGTGACCAGTGACCATTCAATTTAAATGATGACAATAATAATATCTTGGTATTACTACTTTGGCATCTACCATCTCATTTGGCCCTCTAGAAGCTCTGGGAGGACAAATAATAGAGGAGATTATATGTGAAATGATAGTAATCTCTACCTTACAGAATTGTCCCAAGATTCAATGAGATTGTATATATAAAGTGCTTCCGTGCCTGGCACCAAGTAGGTGAATAAATGGAAACTGCTGTTGTTTGTGAGTTCAAAGTAACAGAGCTCAGCACAGTACTGAGACAGGAACTTTTTAACCCCATTCCTTACTTTCCCACTCTACCACAATAGCAGGCCTGGTGAGCAATTGTCTTTCTTTTCTCCTAAGGATTCCTGGTGCCAATTTGCCCTTGCACCCAACAAGGGTGGACAGCCTCTTGATATCTTGTGCTTTTTAATCCAGTGATTTTGGTCATATCTTCAATGACCCTGATCACCATTGTGGTTCCAAAAAAGACAATTAGACATTTCAAACACTGAAGAATATGGTCATGTATTTAGCCTTATCAGCCCTCAAACTTTCCAGTAACAGATGCAATTCTTTGTAAAATGAACGCAACTCTCATGGCCATTATCCTGATGGTAACAGTATTCACTTACTGAATGCCAATTATGTATTCTACCAGGTAGCCTGTATTGGTGAGCTCCGCTTAATTATTACAGAAACAAAACCCTATGGGGAATGCAATATCATCTCCGTTCTTCACGTGCATCCACTGAGGCTCAGGGAGGCCAAGTAATTTGTCTGAAGTTTCCAAGCTAGTAAATGGCAGAGCCAGGTCTATCTGGCTGCAAAAGACATGCTTGTTTCACTTTGCCATCCAGGAGGTAACGAATAAATACACTATAGCAATGGGGGAATACCAGAATATATTAGTATAATCATGACCTGTATGAATACAGGTTGAGGAGAAACAACTGTGACCATCGTGTCCTCACTGATTTTACCATCTTCAGGTAGGGAGGTGGCTGCGTAGATGAAAGAATGGGAAAAAAGGGTAAAATATGTTCTCATCCCATCAAAGTTGTTCTATTTATTCATCTCCTACCAAAGAGTCAAATTAAGCATTAAAAAATAGCAAACCCATAATCAATTCAAGTCTAGTTGAACCCAGTTCCTCCCCAGTCCTCCAAGGGGAGGACACACATCACCAGACCTTCTTTTTGCAGACCTTGACCTTCTGTTTTCCTCCTTTTCCTGGCTGTTCTGCCTGTGCCCTCTTGGCACATCAGCAGTCACTGCAGGCACATCAACAAAAGGTGAGTAAACACACTTAGAATGAACAAGAAGCCGAGGGGGCAAGGTCAGGAGCTATGTATCCGCACCATAGGCCTCCCCTCTCTCCTGCTGCCATCAACCTTGAGGCATCAGGAACAAAAGTGGGAATTGCTGAAGGGGAGAAGAAGCCTGTGGCATTCAGGAGCTCAGCTTGGCTGGTGGATGTGGCGGTCCCTTCTCTTTTTGGAGATAGTGGGCAGAATAATCGAGCTGCTCCCCAAAGCTGAAAGTTTGGGTTTTCTTCTTTTGTGCAAGCTGCAGTGCTCTTTCTACCTCCTGCCAAAGGCCAGCTGCCAGCTCCCTTGGGAAGCATTGTTTCGTTGGAGAGCAGGGGTGGAGGGACGATGCTGCGACTCTGGCTCATTTCTTTCAGGAGAGCATTTTGTGCCTTCGGCTGTCAGGAAGCCTTTGTACAGACAGGTCTTTATTCCCAGGGCAGAAGAACTGGAGACAAGCATTAGACATTTGCCAATTTTTGATCACTTTTCTCACCCATTTATACCTTCGTACTCCGGAAATTTGTTTAGACCTTCTTTTTCCTGAAAGGTTTTGAGGCCTTTCCTAAAATAAGGTTTGTCTACAATTAGTACATAAAATAGGAACAGAGAAGAGAAAATCCAAGTCAAAGAAAGAAGTCGCAGAAAATATTTTATTTTATTTTTTATTTGTATAAATGTATATAAGGGACAAGTACAATTTTGTTACATAGATATATTGCTTAGTGATGTAGTGTGTGGGCTTTTAGTGTATCCAAATAATGCACATTGTACCCATTATTTTAAGTGCTGTGTTTTTAAAATTGTCTTAGACTTTTGCCAGCTAGAGCAGAAAAGGAAATATGATCCAGAAAAGGAGTTTGATATTAAATGGCCAGTTTGGGCATTTGGCTGCAGCTACCTTAAAATGTTCCAGACTATATCCATTATGGCCATATTATATGTTATATGTTACTCAGCAACTCAGATGAGCTATTTGTATGAACATTCCAGAGAATAGACTCAAAATTATTTTCTATGGAAAATCTTGCCCCAGCCAAAAAAGGGATGGACGATCTTCTGTTTAGGTCCTTAGTTATCTTAAAACTATATTATTTCCACCTTTTCTTTTTAGTTGGCTGTTCCAGCAAGTAACACCACACTTAACTGACAATATGCAATAACTACACTCTTCATATTTGTTAAGGCATATGATCTCAAGTTGTTTGATTTTTTACCCTGTGTCTATCAAGTTTATGAAGGAAAGCAAAGTTTATGGAGGGTAGTCCAAAAAGATTTTTAGTCTAACCTTCTTCCAGATATACAACACCTACCATTGGATCAAGCCGGGTCAGCTGGGAAGTGTAAAGTCATGTTGGTATTGAAATGTCCTCCCTACCCCTTCTCTGAGTTGATTAAATACTTTTACTGTATTTTCCTTGATGTGATGCCTGTCATAAGGGGTGGTCAAAAAAATTGCCAGTTAAACTCACTATTGTGTCTACCTACGTATATTCAGGCCGTCCTCTGCTGGAGAACCCTTGAGAGGACTACGTTTCTGATACCAGGAATCAGAAGCTGGTTCTTCTAAGGAATGAGCTTGCCCTTATAGTCTGGACACAGTTTGGTAGAACTGATCTGCTTTTCCTTTTAGAATCAGTTGATTTGAAGCTTACAGCTCAATCTGGGCCCCAAGTCGCAAAGAGTGCAGAACTTCGTCATACCCGTGCTAATAAGCCCCAGGGCTGAAGTCACTGGATGAGACAGCAGAAGTTCTCACTTTGCCTCACTGTTTTTATTCATTTTGAGTTTTGCCAAGTTTTCTTTGTTTCACTAAGCTGCCTAGTTCTTTATGGAGCAAGGTAAGCTATAATGAGCATGCTATTAAAAGAAAGAAGGAAGCATATTAATTCCTCAATAGAGATGAAGTTTTTTCTCTGGCACTAAACATTAAAAAAATAAAAATAAAAAAGGCAGCATGACTTAGAGGCCATTGAATAGTGTAATGGGCAAGGTCTTCAGTGACAATCTTTATAACAAGTACAGAAGCTGCATCTGTATGCTTTTTTCTTTTTAAAATAAGCCTTTGGTAAAAGTTAAGGGCCTGGGAATTTACTCAGTACCCACCAACAATATGAATAAATAAATCATGGTACACTCACACAAGGGAATGCTATACTGCCATCAAAATGAGTGATCGACAGCTATATACAACAACATAGATAAACCTCACAGAGTGTTGAGCTAAAGAAAGCCAACACAGGAACTCATATAATGACACCATTACATAAGCTCAAAATCAGGCAGAGCATCACTGGTCAGGACATTTGCTTCCCTGGTGGTGGCTGTTCCTGGTGAGGGCACAAAGGACACTTCTGAGAGTTACCATTGGTTTATTTCTTGATCCAGGTGCTGGGCACTTGGGCATATTCACCTTGTAAAAATTAATCAAACTGAACTCTCATGATTTGAGTACTTCTCATTATATGTTATAGTTCAATAAAGTGTCTTTAAAAAACAAACAACAACAAAAAAGATGAGAGACTATACTAAGCAAGGAGTCCATTGAAGACCATTCTCAACCTCAGAATTGGCCATAAATCTGACTTCAGCTTCAGTTTTGCCTTTAAAGGGCTGAAAAACCAAATGCCTACTTTAAAGTCATTTCTGGCCTCCCTGAAATTGCACATAATCAATAGTTATATGACTGGTCACTATTATTTCTAATTATTACACTGTAATAATGTTAGTAATATGAATGAGGTGTGTCATTTGATTTTATTGCTATTTTCAAATATAGGAGCACATTCTAGTTGTAATGAAAACTCCTTATGTGGTTTATACATTAAATATTATTAGTCAGTTATTATACGATGCACATTTATTATTGTGAGAGTTAAGTGCCACAATGATTAATGGTGTACAAAGTTTTTGTATTTAAAACAATTTGACTTTCCAATGGTTAAATAAATAGAAAGATAAACTGACAACATATATGAAAAGAGAATGTGTTAGCTAGTTAACTTACATCTGTTTTGACCAAAGAAATTATTTAAACATAGACATTTAAATAGGAATGCAAGGCAAAATAATAGCAGTTCAATTGTATCATAATTCTAATCCTTGTAGAATTATTTGGTGTATTAGCATTCATTACATTAAAAAACCTTTAAGAAGTGTATTTAAATTGTCATTATTTAATTCCATTTAGGCCAAGAGTTTTTTAAGGAAAAGTCTTATTTAGGAATTCTTCATATCTTGGAGGACAAATTAAAAGCAGAATGTCAAATACACCATATCAAAATTTCATGAGAAGGAAAAACTCCAAACTGTGTACAATAACATTCACAATAAATTATCTTTGATCCAGACAAAATGAAAAATAAAAAGAATATAAAGAAAAGAGGAAATTATTAGACAAAAATGAGGAATCCAAACATGTTTTATTTTTACAAAACTTCAAAACAATTGGCTTGACTTGATTATTTTAGGAAGACAATCCTTACAGTTTTCCTCTTCCCCACCCCGATGGAAGCTAAACTTTTAAACAAAAATCTTGCTAAAATGATGCTATACCATACACTACTAAGTACATAAGATTTTCAATATTTAAAGATGAAAAGTTTTTGAGATTAACCAATCTGTATGTCCTTAAAACAAAGCTCCTCCCAGAATATATGTTACTAAAACCTTTTTTCTGAATTGTATGCTGTTGTGAACGTTAAGTCTGGTAATGTTATTAAATGTGCTAGTTTAATGTAAGTTTCTAAGTAGTGCTAGAAATTCTTGCACTATAATAATAAACACTGCTAAAATTGTCATAATGATTTATTTTCAATAGTATATCAGATTAATTCTTATTCCATAGGAGTCCATTCAGTGAGGGTGATATTTGGCTTTGACTGAGTACTAATTTTAACACTAAGCCAGTGTTTCTCATTCGAACAGCATTTGTATTTCAGTTGCACATGCAATTTAAGCACGATGTAGAATGGTGAACTTGCCTGGGGTGAAGGTCTTATGGACAAAGTATTTGCCTTTCTTAAAGTCTCAACTGCACCCACTTCAGGGCCTTTGCACTAGCTGTTTGCTCTGCCTCAAGAACGTCCCCCTAGTAGTTCATAGCACTAGGGACACGTCACCCTTTAGGAATTAGGGCAGATCTCCCTTCCAGAGGGCCATTCTGACCGTTCTGCTGAAAACAGAAGTGCAGCAAGCCCATGGTCACTTTTTATCACACTGGATAGTTCCTCTCTTCTGGGGATTATCACTAGTTGAAACTACTATGTTCCCCACCCCCTGATTATCTCTGTCCAATCAGAGGATGGAAGTGAGACTAGACTCTTCACTCCTTCTTTCCTTCTCACAGGTAAAATGGAAGCTTCCATGCAGCCCCTTTCCTTACTGTCTACGGGTTCTACCCACCCACAAGATGTGCTGACTCCAATAGAACAGAGTTTTATTTATGCCCAGGAAAGCTGCAGAATAAAGAAATACTCAGGGCAGGGCGGGCTTCCTTGGAGAGAACTTCCTTAAAGAGGCGTATCTTCAGGGAATGCAGAAAGTTGAGATGAATACAAATGTCCGTGAAGGCACCTTCTACTTCTTTGGGCTCCTCGATCACAAGAACTTTTTTGTAGTCGCCTGGGGTACCTTCCACACCTCAGCAATAGGGTCAATCTTAGCACACGTTTATGAACTTAACATAGACTGAATTATCAATTATCAGCAGAATTCTGCAAGGAAGGAAAGGAGTGGAGGTCAAGATAGAAAGTTTGAGCAAGCTCAATTGTAATGGAAAAGTAATGTGGATTTGCAGAAAGGCTTAGACGAGGCTGAAAAGAAGACAGGCCCCGAAAGGGCCTGCCATCCACTTATTCTATGACTTTGGACAAATTACTCAACCTCTCCTAGCTTGCTTGAAACACTAATTTTGAATAGCTGTATTTTATTCATTAAGCCATGTTGGTTAGGTACACAGTTGTTTTAATTGTTTCATATATAATAGAAATAATATTCCTTCTATGCGTGTAATAGTTAATTTAAAAATATGTGAAGCACTAGAACAAAGCACATAATCAACAAAGGTAAGCTTCCTTCTTTACCCCTTTTTGAACATGCTGCTTTTTTCTTGTCTAAAATGTCCTCTCGCCTTCCAACCTACTTTTCTACCCAGTAAGTTCCTGCTCATTGTTTTATTTCTTCAAGGAAGTCTTCCCTATACCACTGGCAAAGTTACTGGGGTCCTCTTTACTTCCTTAACACCTCGTACATGCCACATTGACCTATCATTGCTGTCTGCGTGTGCAGGCTCATTCAGGGCATGCAGTATACTTTGGCTGTGTCTTTATCCTTAGGACCTGCCCCAGTCTCGTTTATAGAATAGAAACTTGGTATTTACCATATTCATAAATTAATGCACTGATAATTATCCATGGAATCTGGGGCAAATCACCTAATCTCTCTGCACTATACCTCAGTTGTTCTCTTTGTAAAATGGGAGTCATGATATTCCCCATCTTATTGGGTTATTATAAAACATAACTTTAGGAGTTCTGTAAGGGTAGAGACTTTATGGGTTTTGTTCACTGATGAATCCCCAGTATCCTCTACAATGACTGACATACAGTAGGCACTCAATCAGTAATTTTAGCATGATCCAGTTCAGATAATCCACATAAAATGCTTGACATACACATGCTCAATCGATGTTAGCTATTATTAGTGACTCATGCTATTCTGGTTGTGTCTGCCTCATTGAATACACATAGCAGTTGAAAAAATTATCACTCTTTTAAGATGACATTTCCCTAGTCATGTAGCAATTCCTTTGGTCACCTGCACAAAGCCCTCCCTCCCTCATTCACAGACCCTGCTTTCCTCAGTTCCCAGGGAGCACAGCCTCTTCTAAAGGCCTCCAGTCAGAGGTGTTAAGAACCCTCCCTGGACCCCAGCCATCCTGAGTCCCCAGATAGCCTCTGGGCTCCCTGAGGCTCTTTACAGTACCTCCTTCAATGATGCATCGTGACAGATGTTTGGGTCCATCAACTTAGCGAGCCTCATGGGCCACCCTATGACCCCCTTCCTTTAGTATACCCTCCCCTGCACACACATACCCTGTATCTTCAATCTCTCTATCTTGACCTCTACTCCTTTCCTTCCTTGCAAAATTCTGCTGATAATTGATTCGATTCCACCTTGGGCTTAGTTCAATTCCATCCATGTTAAGTTCATAAGTGTGTGCTAAGATTGACCCTATTGTTTAGGTATAGAAGGTACCCCAGGCAACTACAACAAAGTTCTTGTGATCGAGGAGCCCAGAGAAGTAGAAGATGCTTTCACTGACATTCATATTTATCTCAGCTATCTGCAGTCTTCCAGGGCGTGCGTCTTGCACGGGGGCAGTACCAGTGGGTTCTGCACTTGCACTCAGTACCTTTGGTAAATGGACCTTCCCCAAGAACCTTGGAGCTGCAGGAGGTTTCTCAACATGTGCATATTCTAGGCATCCCCAGCATGCAGTTGGCACCGAATAATTGTTTGCAATTAAGGTACTTTGACAGATGTTATTCCATCATTCATCTCGGGCTGGTATTTCTAAAATTCCAATTTGAATAAAACTGCTTTAATTTCTGTTTTTCATTTCATGACCTGTCTTCTTTTTGGCCTTCTCTAAGACTTTCTGCAAATCCACTTTACTTTTCCATCACAAACTGTGGATTTATTGTTTCCCCAGAATTGAGAGAAAATGTTATTCAAATGTGACATAAAGCTATAGGTAATAAGCCACTAAAAACAGTTCCCCCAAACACAACTGTATCTGCCCAATACAGTGGCCCCAAAGGAATTCTTATGGCCTAGTTATGTCCTCCAGGGATGGGAGGGTAGGGGTAGGGACAGGGGAAGTTACACACTGAATATGCTGACACTGCACTAACTATATAGTAGGCACCCTGTAATGACACCTTTGGATAACACAGAAAATGATGGTGTTCCAAGGGTGGGCTGTAATGAGAGGGGATGGTACAAAGAGCCACAGGCGGCATTACTTTCAATCTAACAACACGACTGGGGGCAGGGGCAGGTGTGTGCTTGTTTTCAAAATAACAAATACTGCTATGGTGTTTTTGCCCAAGGCTTTTGAGGAGGGAATGAAGTTTGAAGAGTCAACCAGTATGAGTGGATTTCTAGTTCTCCTACAAAGGTGAACATGGGAAGAACAGCCTGACCAATGGAACTGTGGACGTATGGCACTTTTTGGTCACTGATAATTTTCTACCAAGAATTTAGACCCGCTCCTCGCTGAAGCTCTAATTCTTGAACAAATGACTGGACCTCTTTCAGCTTCAGCTTCTTTATTTATAAATTGAGAATAAATTATAACAACTAGCTCACAGGTTATTGTGATGCACAGATAGACACACACACGTAACATTTAGATAGATGGATAGATAGGTAGAATGAACTTACACAGTTATTTACCTGGCTCATAGTAAATAAATAGCAAATGTCATCTCCTCCTACATTTCTCAAGGTCCCCTTCATTTTGATGGGAAAAGAAAAAGCAAAATCAGCCCATTTGGAATAACAATAAAGTTCAACCTTTCATGTGCTATGTGAAGACAAGATCCATTCAGTTTAAAGGAAGAGCTCAAAGTCAAAAAGCATCACTCTATAACCCTTTACAGAATGGTGACACTTGACTGATTTGTCAAAAATCCTTCTACATATCCACCCTGGGTGCTTTAATGAATTTCGGCATTTAAGAATCAATGACATTGACATTATTCCATGAAGCCAAGACTGACGGCCCAGCTTATAAATTCCCTGATGCCTGAATTAGCAAGGAAGCAAGATGAGTTTTCTTTTCACTGGTCTTGTTCTACTGTCAAATTCTGGGGGACTTGCATTTCAAGCAATATATCTAATCTGTTTAAATTAAATTATCTTTCTTTTGCCAGCCAGAAATTTGTTTTAGAAGAATTTTATCAACTAAGTGGATCAGAAAATGTGGGTTTAAGACTTGCTTCCTGGGTGAAATGATATTAAAATGAATGTTATTCCCTAGATAAATGATGTGTTGCAAGGGTCATACGCTATAGCTGTTAGAAACCTTTTTTTTTAAAATCTTTAAATCAAAGAAGGAGGGAAATATAAAATTAAATGGAATTTCCTTCTTCATAAGAAAAGTGAATGTAATTTAGCTTTTATCAGAACAATGCTAACTTTTCCCACCTCTATTTGGCTTCTTCATTGATATTGTTTAGCTGTCGATAGTATTGAATTGTTAGGATGCGTGTAAAATATTTTTCTACATGACAGATATTCTCAAGTAACCAGTTCACTCAGAAGTTGTTTTAAAACTAATGTCCTCACATCCCTACCATAGCCTTTAAAGCATTCTAACTTCTGCCCTCAACCTTATTGCCTGCTCGTGTAGCCTGTCCACAACATTTATTTATTTTTTGGTGGTGATATTGATTCCTATTTTGGTGTAGTAAATGCTCTGAGTTTCCTCAGAACACATACTCAGATGTTTAAAAATTGCTTTGTGATTTCAAAGCTAAAACAACCTAAGTCAAATTTGCTCAAGGTCTACCAAGTGGTAACAGTAGGATTGGAATCCAGTCCTCTTGACACCTGCATGTAAAACCATGCAGAAATCACCAGCAACTGTAACTCTGACTTTTGACCTTAGGCTGCCTTACTATAAATCCTTATTAGTGAAGTCTAGACCAGAGGTCAGCATTTTTATTTTTATTTTTTCTGTAAAGGACGCAATAGTTACATATTTTAGGCTTTGTGGGCCCTATGGTTTTTGCTGCAACTACTCAACTCTGGTGTTGTGCAAAAGCAGCCATAGATGATATGTAAATGAACGAGTGTGGCTGTGTTCCAACAAAACTGTACTCATAAAATCAAGCAGCAGGACAGATTTGGAGCATGGATTATAGTTTATTTACACTTGGTCTATACAATGTTTGTCATTTATATCATGGTTGGATTTATAACACACATATTAGCTATGTTTATATCTTATCTTCAGGACTAAGTTGTAAATTTATTAGAGCACAGAGCCAATCTCATACTGCCTTTCTAGACAATCTAAGTCATCAAGCCCAATCAGGTAGTTTCTTAAAAGATACCTGATAATTGAGGAAATGAAAGAGGAAGGACAGAATGTATATACCTCAAGGACTCTCTCCTAGAAACTTTGATCATTCGTGTCAAGATCATCTTCATTCTACAAGTTAATGATAGTACAACTCCATGTTTTGAGCAACCTCCAAGGACCTTAGAATGTTTTATTCGTTTTTCCTCTATTTCACTCAATATCTATGTGATAAGAGATGTTACTGCTAGTAAAAAAAACCATAGGAAATTAGTTTTGTAGATTAAAATCACCAAAATTTATTTCTTGGTTAGAAAATATTAAGGGCACACTTTATTTTAAGTGAGATTTTCCAATAAATGAAGACTGAGAGGGTATGATGAACCCTAAAAGAGAGTCCACCATGCTAAACATGGTAGGATTATGGTAAAACCCTAGTGGGTTAAGTCTTTAAAGCAAGACAGAAAGACAATATTTTTATTATATTTGACCCTTTCATTTTCCCATATTAGTTTAAAGAAAGCATTGGGTTTAATGCCTGGCCATGGAGACAATGTCTCAAGCTACCAAAAGCATTGTGCAACTTATGGTAACACATACCATTTTACACTTAGAAATTACTAAGTACATACTGCATGGAAGGAAATATTAATTCAGCTACTATCCTAGTTTGTTCAAGAGCTTTCCATTCTATAATCTAATCAAGTCTAACCCACCACTGAAAAATAGACAATAGCGTACACCCCACAATAAAGTAAGAAATAAAATAACCTTGGGAAGGCAGTATTTTTTTCTCCTATCAATGAACTTATACATTGGAGATCATAGTGCTCTGTAAGGTAATTATTTCTGAAGGCATATAATCTATCATGTGTGGATTTATCCTCTCCGAGGAAAGGGACAAAGCTATTCCTTGCACCAGGTCAATAACACAGCATGTGACTTCACCACGACCAAGGAGAGCGTGGATGAACTTTGAAGGTAAGATTAACAGCTTTTTATGAAGAATATAAAATTCTATATGACTTTAGTGAAAGCATCAACCTTTTTTCTTAAGGTAATAACAGAAAAAGCCATGGGTATAGCAAGACTAACAGATGCCTCTGTAGCCCACAGAGGAACACTGAACTACAAATCAAGAATAAAGTCAGCCAGGCAAATCCCAGCATTTGGGGAGGCCGAGGTGAAAAGATTGCCTGAGCCTGGGAGTTTGAGACCAGCCTGGGCAACTTGGTGAGATCTCGTCTTTACAATAAATCACAAAAATAGCCGGGCATGGTGGCATGCATCTGTAGTTCCAGCTATTTGGAAGGCTGAGGTTGAAGGATCACCTAAGCCCGGCAGATTGAGGCTGCGGTGGCCATGAGTGTGCCACTGCACTCCAGCCTTGGCCAAAAAAAAAAAAAAAGAAGAAGATCAGAGACTGGGATTCAAGCTCAAGTTTTAGATGCAAATGATTGATACTAAATATAGATTTTATGAAACCTTTTAAATCTGAAAAAATTAAGTTTAGCATGCAAACAGTATAATGTTTTCATTAAAAGATTAAGCTTTAATTCCAACTAACTTGTAGTTTCAACTCTAGTTTAGTTTCAACCTTTCAACTTTGAGTGTGAGTCTCAGCACATTTTTGGCTGCGTGACCTCTGAAAAATTACTTGACACTCTACATGAGGTTTTAATCTAAATGAGAGGGATAATTACAGTACTCACCTAAAAGCATGATATGAGAATGAGTGGATAGATGCATCAAAAGCACTTGTCCATTGCCTGCAGCATAGTCAACACAAACACTCAACACATGGTAGATTTCATGAGTTACTTGTGACCATGGTGGAATAGATACATACCTAAAGGACAACTGAATGCTTCAAGACATCTCTTCCATGAAAATTGACTTGGCTGTGTCTGCCAGTGTTTATATCTTCTTTTTGACCACAGACAATATTCAACCATTCACTCACCAATATTTTATTAAGAACCTGCTATAGGCTAGGTGCTTTACTAGTCAATTATAACAAATTAGACACTTCTGCCAGCCTGGATACTCAGTCCATCTTGGAGGGAAAGAAGAACATCTAAATGGCAGAATGTACAAAGTCCCACAACAGAGACATGAACAAAATGCCACTGGAAAGAGAGTGGAAGAACATAAAAGGAAATCTTGTTGAAGGAAATCACAGACAGCTATCTGGAGCAGGTGACATTTGACTTGGGCACTGAAGGATGGATAGGATCTTGACAGATGGAGACAAAGTAGGAAGAAGTAAATTCCAAATGGAAGGTTAACTTGAGGAAAGGAGCAGGGGTGGGCAAGTCCTGGGTCCACTCTGGGGTCAGCGAGAACTCTAGCTGCATTGAATGATAAGGTGGGAAGAAAAGAGTTGGTAATGGTGGTTGGAAAGGCAAGGGGCGGGGGCAGAGTATGGACTGAACCTGCCCTGCAGAGGAATGCCTTCTGAAGAAACATTCATTGATGGTCAAGCAGTTTGAGGACTAAGACAAGACCAACGGTTTCAACATCAGAAAACCACCAAATGGAGTTTCTGTGGAATAACAGGAGTAGAAGCCAAATGCAGTAGCTTGAGAAGTTAGAAGTTGGTTAGACAAGTGTTTTGACTTTCTTTTATTAAGAGGTATAGCTGCAGTTGAAGATTAGGAGAGATATAGGATTTTTGTTTGTTTTTTTCTGTTTCAAGAAAAGGAATGCCTAAGTATATTTTAGGCAGAAGGAAGGGAGCCAGAGAGACAGCAGCAAGAGAAAGAATGTATACTAGTAACTATCTCCTCTAAAAACGTTCTTCATACTAGCCATTGAAGCTTTATTTTGGAAAGTTTAAATTCTGCAAGAATGAATCTTTTTCACATTTAAGAATAAAATCAGAATGGTGAGTGAAAATACTAAACTATTCTGTGATTAAAAGGAGGTAGGTTGAATGCTCTTGAGCAGTAAAAGTGATGGGTCTTAATCTGCTCAGAGTACAGGGACTGGAAACAGGATGGGGAGTCTGTGAAGTCTGAAAAGGGGTTGGTTCAATCACCAGGGAGAATGCAGCAGGAAGTTGGCAATAAATGTATGGAGCCAGAGGCCAGCTGGGGCAATATAGACCACCAGTATTTAGTGGACCACATTGCCACTATATGCATGATTTTTTTTCAAGTATGGAAGATGAGAAAGCAGGCAACAGAGGTTGCTCAGATTGGAAGCTGTTAAGGAGAACTGGTAGACATCATTGGTAGTGAGAAGGGATAAGGAACCAAAAAAAAATTAACTAGGAAAGGAAGGAGTATATGGCCATTGGATTTGGTCAGAAAGGAAAAAAAGTGGATCAAGAAGAGGGGTGATGGAGTAAAGGAAGAGAAGGAGCTCAAGGGACTGGTGGTCTTGATGCTGAAAACTTGTTAGTTAGTTAGTTTTATCATGCATATAGTGGCAATGTGGTCCATTAAATACTGGTGGTCTATATTGCCCCAGCTGGCCTCTGGCTCCATACATTTATTGCCAACTTCCTGCTGCATTCTCCCTAGTGATTGAACCAACCCCTTTTCAGACTTCACAGACTCCCCATCCTATTTCCAGTCTCTGTACTCTGAGCAGATTAAGACCCATCACTTTTACTGCTCAAGAGCATTCAACCTACCTCCTTCATGTGTAAAGGAGCAGAAGGTGAGGAAATCTGTCCAGAAAAGGGAAATTCAGGCTTCTAGATCTTTTCTGGACCACAAATTTCTTGTACTGAGAATGCTGCAATTTTAGGTGGTCAAAACTTGCTTGCTTGATATATGAGATCAAATATATTATGTAAAAACTTTGTCAATGTAATAATCTGATGACCTTTCTGAGGACAGGTACAACACATCCCTTTCTTTTATAATGTCGAAATATGTGATGGAATATAAACATTTATCATGGGGGACTGCTAATTATTGATGACTTGAATTGAAAATCATGGTGCTTGCCTCCTCAAAACTACCATTCTCTTTTTCTGTAACAGCCCAAAACTCTGCTATCAAAGAAGAAACCAGGACATTGCCTAATCTCCTTCAGAGGCAACTGAACTACATTTATGGCACTTGAGATCTAGGATGTGCTTATGGGTCAGTATAACAACTCTTAGAAACTTTAATCCACTCAAGGATTTAGTAACATTTATTGCTGTGAATGGATTTTTGAAATCAACAGCCCTGGGATCTAGTCTGAGCTTATCCACTTATTAACAGCATGACTTTCTGTAAATTATTTAACTTCTTTAATCTTTAGTTTCCAATCTGTTTTAAAAGGTATAACTGTCATGGAATTTTTATATAAAGCATTTCACGTATAGCTTGCTATGTAACAAGCGGCCAGTAACCATGGTGGCTATAAGGAAACATACAGTTCAGTGTATGTGCTACCTGACAGATTTAAGCAGACTTCTGGAAAATTTTGGCATGAGAAAGAGAAATCTTATGCCTCTGTAAATCTTAACCCCTCCTTGTCTCAGTTTCCTCACTTGAAAGCAAGAGCAATAATAATACCTACTTCAATGAGTTAGTATTTGTAAATGACTTAGAACAGTGTCTAAGCATAATAAGCACTATTTAGGCATTTCCAGGAACTTTGATTAAAAGTTCTGGGGATGGCCGGGCACAGTAGCTCAAGCCTGTAATCCCAGCACTTCGGGAGGCCAAGACGAGAGGATTGCCTGAGCTAGGGGTTTGAGCCTACCCCGGGCAGCTTGGTGAGACCTTGCCTCCACAGTAAACCAAAAAATTAGCCAAGTGTGGTGGCACACGCCTGTAGTTCTAGCTATTTGGAAGGCTGAGGTGGAAGGATCACATGAGCCCAGCAGGTCAAGGTTGCAGTGGCTGTGAGCATGCCACTGCACTCCAGCCTGGGCGACAAAGTGAAATTCCAACTTAAGAAAAAAAGAAAGTTCTGGGGATAAGCTCTGGACTACAAGCCAGCCTCTCAGACTTGTCTGAGCAGGCTGCTGTCCCTATAACCTAAAAGAAAATTAAGAACTCTTCTCATTACTAACTTATTTCTAATTCCTATCATAATTGTTTTGGCTCCTCTTCCAGCACAGCTGGTCTGTGCTGGGCTTGAGGGTTTTGCCCCATCATAGTGGCAGATGATTTGTGCTTGTGTTTGACAGTTCTAAGATGACTAGTTCTACTTTCAAAGCTCCTGCTATTTCTCCAACTTAGGCACAAGTGGATCCAGAGGTGAGGTATGATTGAAAATATCATAAGACTTGAACTTGAGTCCTCAGTCATCTTTCCATCCCATATCCTGACCCTTCCTAAATTTCTCTAACTCTCAGAACTGGATTTCTCAATAGGCACACCAAGCACAAATTTAGAGCATTCACAAAGCAGGTCCAGTGACATAAAATGCCATGAAAATATTTTGTCCTCAGAGAAAAAAAACAAAACTAAAAAGTGGCATCACCAAGATGGTGGAATAGGAAGTCCCAACCTTCATTTCTCCACATAAACACTAATATCAGAATAATACAGAGTAAAATACCTTTATGAGAATTCCAAAATCCAGTTAAAAAGTTGAAGTGCTCCAGTAGAGCACAACGCTAAAGACAGCCACACTAAAGTGGGTAAGAAGAATAATTTCCCTTTATCCACATCAGCTCCTCCCCTGCTGGCAAAACTTAGTGCTAGAAAATAACACCCTGCGTGTGACTGCTCCCTCTTTAGGGAAAGAGTGGAACATGCATGCAACACTCCAGCTGTTTGTTTGTTTGTATGTTTGTTTTTGGAAAATTGTCCAAGGGAATGGTTTTTGTTTCGCCTCACTCAAAATTCTGATGGAACCACCATAGGTTGAATGCCTGGTGACTGCTGAGAACAAAGGAAAGTTGGGTGACTTACTGCTTTAGAATCAGAGAACTCACAGTGCCACAGACAGAGGGAGCAACAGATTATGAGCCCTTGGAAAAGAAACTGACAACTCTCTCTAATTGAAAAATTGCATGTACAAGCCCAGTGAAATCACATTCCCCACAAGTAGATTCAGAGGCCTCCAGAAACTTCAGCCAGCTGAGTGGTAAAGGTCTTCCCTTGCACAAAGCATGTCTGTAAAACTGGGAGAGATGGCAGTATTTTCAAATGTGCAGATTTCAACACAAAGGTGTGAGATGTACAAAGAAAAAGGGAAACATGGCTCAAATGAATAAATAAAATACACCTCCAAAAACATTCTAAAGAAACAGAGGTATATGGATTATCTGAAAAAGAAATGGAAGTAATCACAAAAATGCTCTATGAACTCAAGGAAACTATACATGAACAAATAAGAATAACAGCAAGGAGACAGAAAACATAAAAAAGAGCCAAACAGAAATGTTGAAGATCAAGAATACAACTAAAAAATTCTCTAAAGAGTTTCAACATCTAGCTTGATCAAGTAGAAAAAAGAATAAGTAACTCAAAGACAGGTCATTTGAAATTATCCAGTTAGAGAAACAAACAAAAATATAATGAGGAGTAAAAGCAAACTATAGGATTTATGTGATACCATCAAATGTACCAAAGTATGCATTATGGGAGTCTCAGAGGGAGGAGAGAGAGAAAAAATAAAGCAGAGAGTTTCTTTGAAGAAATAATAGCCAGAAACTTCCCAAGTCTGGGCAAAGAAATGAACATCCAGATTAAAGAAGCCCAGTGGATTCTAACTAGTATGAAATCAAAGAAATCTACTCAAGACACATAAATTTTCAAAAGTTGAAGACCAAAAAAGAATTATGAAAACAGCAAGAGAAAAGCAGCTACTCATATACAAAGAAACCTCCATGAGACTATCAACATACTTTTCAGTAGAAACCTTACAGGTTGGTCAGGAGTAGAATGATATATTTAAAGTTCTGAAAGAAAAAAAGTGTTAACTAAAAGTGTTATATCCATCAAAACTATTTTCAGAAATGAGGGATAAATAAAGATTTTCCCAGATAAATGAAAACTGAAAGAGTTTGTCACCACTAGATCCTTACAGTAAGTGCTACAGGGAGTCATACGAACTGAAATTTAAAAAGGTGAAAATATAAAACTTTCAGGTAAAGGTAAATATATAGACAAATACAAGTGCAACCATTTGTAAAAAGGATGCATAAGTCATTTTAATTCTGTCATAGAAATTAAAGATAAAATATACAATGACTATAACTATAAAAATGTTAAGAGATACAATATAAAAAGATGTTATTTGTGACATTAATAGCGTAAAGCATGTGGGAGTAAGCAAAAGTATTTTACTTTTTATTTGAGTATTATCTCAATTATTATATCATTGTATTTGTATACAATTAAAGTTAAATTGTTTTCAGCTTAAAATAGATTGTTATAAGATGTTTTGTGTAAACCCCACGGTAACCACAAAGAAAATATCTATAGAAGACATACAAAAGAAAATGAGAAAGTAATCAAAGCTTGTGATTACAAAACATCAGTGAAACACAAAAAAAAAGATGAGAGGAAAGAAGAAATTTAAAAAGCTTCATGACAAACAGAAAACAATTAACAAAATGGCAATAGTAAGTCATCCCTTACCAATAATCACTTTAAAGAAAAATGGATTAAATTACCAAATCAAAAGACAGAGTGGCTGAATGGATTTAAAAAATTAAAGATAAAACCCAGTAATATACTATTCACAAAAGACTTGCTTTAGATTTTAAAGACACACATAGGATGAAAGTGAAATGATGGAAAAAGATATTCCATGCAATGCTATCCAAAGGAGAGCAGGGGTGGCCATACTTATATCAGACAAAATATACTTTAATTCAAAAAGTGTCAAAAGAGACAAAGAAAGATACTATATGGTCATAAAATGGCCAATGTACTAGGAAGACATAACAATTATAGATATGCAAGTACCCCAAATCAGAGCACTCAAATATATAAAGCAAACATTGACAGAACTAAAGGAAGAAATAAACAGCAACAAAATGGTAGTAAGGTATTTCAGTACCCCACGTTTTATAATAGATACAGCATCAAGACTGAACTTCAATACAAAAAAAAACAGAGGACTTGAATAGCAACCTATAGACCAAATGGACCTAACAGACATATGCAGAACACTGAATAATCATGCTTAAGTGTACATGGAACATTCTCCAGGACAGATTACATATTGAGTCACAAAGTAAGTCTTAACAAATGCAAAAAGACAAATTATACCAAGCGTATTTTAGGAGCCCAGTAGAATTAAACTAGAAAATAATAACAGAAGAAAAATTAGGAAATTCATAAATTTGTGAAAATTAAACAACATACTCTTGAAAAACCACTGGGTTAAAAAAGAAATCAAAAGGGAAATTAGAAAATATCTTCAGGCAAAAATAGAACTATAACATGCCGAAACCAAAACTTGTGGGTTATAGCAAAAACAGTAGTAAGAGGGAAGTTTATAGCAATAAACACTTGCTATAAACTTGTCTGTTTGGGCTGCTATAACAAAATATCATAAACTGAGAGGCTTATAAACAACAGAAATTGATTTATTATCACATTTCTGAAGACAAGGTGCTGGTGGTTGCAATGTCTGGTGAGAATCCACTTCCTGGTTCATAGATGCTGTCTTTTTGCTATAACTCAACATAGTGAAATGATCTAGTTAGATCTCTGGGGCCTCTTTTTTTTTTTTCCCTGGGGCCTCTTTTATAAGAACACTAATCTAATTCATGCCAATTCCACCTTCATGTCCTAATCATCTCCCAAAGCTCTACCTCCAAATACAGTACAATCACATTGGGAATTATGTTTCAACATATGAATTTTAAGGAGATACAAACGTTCAGTGTATAGTAAACACCTACATTTAAAAAGAAGAAAGGTCTTTCTTAGCTTTATATATCAAGGAAAAAGAAAAGAAGAACAAATCAAGCCCAAAAGTTAGTAGAAAGAAGAAAATAATTAAGATTAGAGCAAAAATAAATGAAATACAGAACAGAAAAACAATTTAAAAATTAACAAAACTTAGAGACTTTTTTAAAGATCAAGGAAACAAATCTTTAGCTAAATTAAGAAAAAGAGAGCTAATACTCAAAATCAGAAATGAAAAAGAAGACATGATATCATACCACCGAAACTAAAAGAATGATCAGAAACTATAACCTACCAAGACTGAATCATGAAGAAATAGAAATCTGAGTAGAACAATGAGTAAGGAGATTGAATTAGTAATTGAAAACTTCCCAACAATAAAAACGCCAGGACTTAATGGCTTCACTGGTATATTCCACCAAATATTTAAAGAAGAATTAATGCCATTCTTTCTCAAATTCTTCCCAAGAAATTGGAGAGAAGGGAACATTTTCAAATTTATTTTATGAGGCCAGTATTAACTTCATATCAACACCAGAAAAAGACACTGCAAGAAAAGAAAATCGCAAGCCAGTGTCCCTGTTGAATATAAATGCAAAGATCTCAACAAAACACTAGCAAACCAAATTCAACAACACAGTAAAAGGATCATATAGTACAACCAGTGGGATTTATCTCTGGGAAGCAAGGATGATTTAACACCAAAAAAAGTAATGTTATACATGTTACACATGAACAAAACAAAGGATAAAAATTGCTACCTTTAAATGGATGAGAAAAAAGCATTTGACAAAAGTAAATACCCTTTCATGATAAAAAAAAATCAGCAAAGTAGGAATAGAAGGAAATTATCTCACTATAATAAAGACTACATATATGAAAAGCTCATAGCTAACATCCATATGAAACAGTGGAAAACTGAAATCCTTTCCTCTAAAATCAGGAACAAGAAAAGAATGCCCACTCTTGCCACTTAAATTCATCATAGTACTGGATATCTTAACCAGAGCAATTGTGCAAGAAAAAAAAAAGAAAGGGCATCTAAATCAGAGGAAAAAATGAAATGGTCGCTGTTTGCAGATATAGTTTACCAAAAAACTGTTAAAGCTAGTAAACAAATTCAGCAAAGTCGCAGGATACAAAACATACAAAAAACTAAATACTAACAATATGCAATCCAAAAAGGAAATTAAGGAAACAATTCCATTTTCAAAAGCTTCAAAAAGAACAAAATACTTAGCAAAAAAGTTAACAAAGGTGAAGCTTTTATACACTGAAAACTACATGACACTGAAAGAAATTAAAGAAAACACAAATATATTGAAAGACATCTCATGTTCATGGATTGGAAGACTTAATATTGTTAAAATGTCCGTATTACCCAAAGGAATCTACCGATTCAATGTAATCCCTATCAAGAACCCAATAGCATTTTTTACAGAAATAGAAAAAAATACTATAATTCATATTCATGTCCACAAAGGATCTGGAAGAGACAGTAATCTTGAGAAAGAAGAAGAAAGTTGAAGGCCTTATACTTTCTGATTTCAAAACATACTACAAAGCTCCAGTAATCACAAACAATAAGGTAATAACATAAAGACTGACATGCAGACCAATAGAGCGGAATAGAAAGCCTAGAAGTAAACCCACACATATGCAGTCAACTGTTCTTTGACAAGGGTGCCAAGAACATACATCAAGAAAAAGACAGTCTGTTCAACAAATGGTGCCGGGAAAACTGGATAACCATGAAAAAAGAATGAGATTGAGCCCTTATTTTATACCATTTATAATAATCAACTCAAAATTGATGAAAGACTTAAACATGAGGTCTGAAACACTAAAATTCCTAGCAGAGAACATAAGACAAAATGTTTATAACATTGGTCTGGCAATGACTTCTTGGATATGACACCAAATGTTCAGGTAACAAAAGCAAAAATAGACAGAGGGACTACATAAAATTGAAAAGCCCCTTCTATACAGGAAACGAAATAATCAACAGAATTAAGAGACAACCTAAACGGTGGGAGAAAATATTTGCAAATCATACATCTGATAAAGGGTTAACATCCAAGAAATAAGAAACCTTTACAATTCAATAGTTAAAAACAAACAACCCAATTGAAAAATGGACAAAGGACTTGAATAGACATTTCTCTAAAGAAGACATACAAATGGCCAACAGGTATATGAAAAGCTACTCAACATCATTAACCATCAGGGGAAATGCAATAAAATAACAATGAGGTATCGCTTCACACCATTATATGGCCGCTATCAACAAAACAGAAAAAAGTTGTTGGCAAGAACTGGAGAAATCAGAAGCCCTGTGCATTGTTGGGAAGGTAAAATGGGAATGTTAAAATGGTGCAGCTGCTGTGAAAAATAGTTTACTCAAAAAACTAAAACAGAACTACCATATAATCCTGCAATCCCACTTCTGGGTATTCATCCAAAATAATTAAAATCAGGAGCTCAAAAGGATATTTGTACTCCCATGTTCACTGGAAGATTATTTCTAATAGCCTAGAGGTGGAAACACTAAATATCCATTGATTGACAAATAGATAAAGAAAATGTGGTATATAAAAACATATAACAGAATATCATTCAGCCATAAAAAAAAGATTCTGGCATATATTACAACATAAATGAAACTTCAGGACATTATGCTAAGTGAAATGAGTTAATCACAGAAGGACAAACACTGCATGATTGGACTTAATATGAGGTATCTAAAGTAATCAAACTGGACCGGGAGCAGTAACTCATTCCTGTAATCCCAGCACTTTGGGAGACCAAGGACGGAGGATTGTTGGAGCCCAGGAGTTTGAGACCAACTTAGGCAACATAGCAAGACATCATAACTACAAAAAAAATCAAAAAAGTTAGCCAGGCGTGGTGGCATGCGCCTGTGGTCCCGGCTACAAGAGAGCAAAGCTACAGTGAGCCATGATCGTACCACTGCACTCCAGTCTGAGCCACAGAGTGAGATCCTGACTCAAAAAGATAAAATAGCCAAACTCACAGCAACAGCAAGTATAATGGTGGTTACCTGGGGTGTGGAAGAACTGGGGAGTTGCTGTTTGATTGGTGTAGAGGTTCAGCTTCGCAAAATGAACAGCTTCTAGAGAGCTGCCACACTACATTACAATGTCTTTATAGTTAACAATACTGTACTCTCCACTTGAAATTTTGTTGTAGGGTAGATTTCATGGGGTTTTCTTTTATCACCACAAAAAAACCTACAAAATTGGGTTTAACTCGTTTATACTAATTGTCTATTATAAAATTGTCTTTTTTTTAAGTTTAAGGATGTGGGGTATAATTCAGGATTAGATACACAAATGATCATTGTACAGGAAAATTTGGGCCTCACTTTGGTCCCCACTTCCCCTGGTTTCAGATCAGGTACCCTTATTGATGAAGTGTGCCCCTCCCAGGCCAGCTTCCATCTATTGCCAATCCCTTTTTTATAATATTGTAATTGTTCAGGTTTCGCTTATGAGTGAGAACATGTGGTACTCAGTTTCTTTGTTTCTGTGATAGATCACTGAATATCACAGACTAAATCTATCCAAGTTGCTGCAAAGTTCATAATTTTGTCCTTTTTATAGTTGCATAATAGTCCATCATGTAAATGTACCACATTTTTTAAACCAGGTCTCTTTTGATGGGCAGCACAGTTGGTTCCATGTTTTTGCTATTGTGAATAGTGCTGCAATCAACATGCATATGCAAGCATCTTTTTCATAGAGTGATTTGAGTTCCTCCGAGTATATTCCCAGAAGGGGGATTGCTGGATCATATGGAAGGTCGATTTCTAGTTCTTTCAGAAATCAGCATCCTAGATTATCCATATGGGCCCAATGTGATTATGAGGGTCTTTAAAGAAGGCAGAGGAGTCAGAGTCAGAAAAAGCGAT
>CAUYQG010214372.1:0-10839 GCA_963574415.1 Tarsius wallacei | reverse complement strand
CCTGGAAACAATCCCCCAGGGATACCGAGGGACAAGTGTCCTGCAGCCTCAAGCTCTCTCAGTGCCACTTGCAAAGTGAGAGAGGAAGAGAAACTGGATAATTCTCGAACCCACACTGACTCCCTGTCGTCATTCCTCTGGGTCAAAGGTAAGCTCTTCCTCCTGGCCAGCCCCCTGCCATCTCCATGGCTGCCCCTCCAGTCTTCCCTTCAGCCATGGTCCTCTGGCGAGCTTTGAGTCCTTCTTCCCTTGCTTGGGTGCCCACGAGTGCCCACCCTCGGATGGCTTTCTCTGCTCCATACCAACTTCACACCCACTTCCTTCCATGAATGAAGGCTTCCTACACCCCATGTCCACCACACTCCTCCCTCGGCACCTGTCACTGTTCAACAAACCTCATGGGAGGCCATGAGTGTGAACTGGGCTCCTGCACTGGGCCCAGAAGACCAAAACCACGATGGCATCGCTCACGTTAAGGTCCGCAAGACCAGCCCACAGCGAAGCTGTCCATCGACCTTCTGAGAACTCAGGACAGTGGGAAATAATGACAGTGGCCAAGTCCCCAAGCAGGAGACTGTTAGCCAGCATGACAAGGAAGCCCCTCTGCTTTAACCTTTTCCAGAAAAGCAACTCTGAAATGACCACCTCTCGCTCTACTCTGTCCTACCTGCCTTGCCCTCCCCGCCTCCAAGCCCAGCCTCCACTGTAGGCTCCTCGGAACACTCGCCCTATTTCACAGAATGAGATGTTGCCAGGGTTTAGATTTGCAAATAGAGTGCAATGGGCTGCTTAAGCTAACCATGCTGTGACTTCATCTTCTGACACCCGCCCAGGCACTGGGGACAGGGGGCATGCATGGGTCTCTGCTCGCCGTCCCCATTTCCTGGCCTCTGCACCTGAGGTCACACCTCCCTCGGGGCAGGGATTTTCGTTTTTCTTCATTGAAATATGTGGCACACGGTAGGCGCTCAAAACTATTCGTTCAGTAAAGGAATACATTTTGGATTTCCCTCAAGTGCATAATAATTCAGTGCTGAGGACAGTGAGTGACCACGGCCAAGAAGAGCCATCATTTTCTTTTAATTTTATTTTTATTGAAAGAACTAAAAACTGACCTGCCATATGACCCAGCAATCCCCCTATTGGGAATATATCCAGAGGAACTCAAATCATTCTACAAAAAAAGACACCTGCACAAGCACATTTGTTGCAGCTCTGTTCACAATGGCAAAAACATGGAACCAACCATGCTGCCCATCGAAGTCTGACCAGGTAAAAAAAAACCTGGTACATATGCACAATGGAACACTATGTAGCCAGAAAGAAGGACAAACATATGGACTTTGCAGCAACTTGGATGGATTTAGAATCTATCGCACTCAGTGATCTATCACAGAAACAGAAAACTGAGTACCACTTGTCCTCACTCATAAGTGGACCTTGAACAATTATCATAATACTATAAGAAAGGGGTTGGCAGTAGTAGGAAACTGCCAGAGAAAGGGGGTGGGATTGGCAGTAGTGGGAAACTGACAGGGGGGAGGGGCACACCTCATCAACAAGGGTACCTGCATAATGAACATTTGTATAGCTAGCCCTAAATTGTACCCCACATCTTTAAAATTAATTTTTTTTAAATTAGTTTTATTAGGCCGGGCACAGTGGCTCATGCCTGTAATCCCAGCACTTTGGGAGGCAGAGGCCAGAAGACTGCCCGAGCCCAGGGGTTTAAGACCAGCCTTGGCAAATTGGTGAGACCTCATCTCTACAAAAAATTAAATAAGTTGGCCGAGAATTAAAAAAATTAGCGGGTGGTCCACTCCTGTAGTCCCAGCTACTTGGGACTGGGAGTAAGGGCATGCACCCCCAAACCCAACTAATTTTTAAATTTTTTGTGGAAATGAAGTCTCACTTTGTTGCCCAAGCTGGCCTCAAACTCCTGGGCTCAAGCAATCCTCCTGCCTCAGCCTGCCAAAGTTTACAGACATGAGCCATGGTGCCTTGCCATCAGGCCATCTTTAATTTAAGGTCTTCCATGTTGCGCCATGGTCCTTACCCACAGACCCCACTCCCTCTCCACTGGTCGGGGGAACCAACCTGGGCCAGCTTCTCCAGGGACCGCCCTCCCTAGGCCTGCCCTGCTGTTGCTCCTGCGGGCCTGTCCCATCTTGAGCCCCAGAACTGACCTGCATCGATGAGGACTCAGGCTGATGGTGTGGGCTGGCAGAGTCTGAGGGATTAACCAGGTCGGAAGGAAGTCAGCTGTGTCCAGGAACGAACTTGCCAAGAGCAGGGGTGGTCGGAAGTTAGCAGAGCCCCCTAAATGGGGCAGAGAACACTCTGCATTGACTCTCCAAGGAAAGAGACAAGCTGCCTCCCTTTGCTTCAAAGTGCAGGAATGAACCGGAAGGGAAACCAGTAGAAAAACGTGAAATCTGAATAGGCAATCATAACCACATACCTGGGCTTAAGCTTGCCTCTTCTCTGTCTTTGAGCATGGACTCTTCAACTCCTGGCCTCAAGGATCCTCCCGTGTCAGCCTCCCAAGTGCTGGGATTGCAGACCTGAGCCTCTGCGCCCGGCCTGAGCAAGGACTCTTCTAAGCAAGGGAACTGGGTAAGTGCAATTCTAGGGAAAGTGACTCTGTTGAAAGGCACCTGCTTTTTCCTCCTACTTTGAAGTGACTTCTACAACTCCCAGGAAGAGGCAGACATGGCAAAAAGGACTGCAGCCCAGGGTGAGACACTGGGGGAGGCGGGAGGGAAGGGTGAGGCCACGGGAAGGACACCGCCAGATACCACGAGTGCCGGCTGCCCAGCCCCCAGGGACCAAGCTTGGCAGCACATGCACAAACCTGGTGCTGTATCAGGACCGCTCAGAAACACAGGCAAGGAAGGGTCCTCCAGGAAACGGTCGGCTTAAAATCTTCAGGGGCCAGAGTCACACATGGGCCTGTTTCCCCAGAGTGAGTCATCCCCAAGCCCGGGAAGGGTTCTGCCCAGCCTGTCCCCTGGGTGGGCTGGATCCTTGGCAGAGTGGCTGCCCGGATCCCTGCTTGGGGCCGGGCAGGACCGGAGAGGGCGAGGGAGGGCCCCATGGGTGGCGCCCTGGGTTCTGGGCACTGGCTCATGTCACAGCCCAGGTCCTGCCTCTTATTTTAGTCCATCCCTCACCAGCTCAGAAGGCTGAGGTCCTGGGGGCGCCACTCTCCACCTGCTATCTATAGCCCTTGAGACAGCCTCCACTTGACCTCTCTGTTCTGTGCCAAGGTCAGCAGGCAGGGCTGACACCAGCTCTGGGGAGAGGAAGGTCCTGGCTGAGGGGAGCCGGGTGGGGCAGAGGAATTGGACTCGTTTCCTTGCAGGCAGGAGCGTCTCGCCCCACCCGGTGGGCCAGTCCTCTGCGTCCTTCAGATGGAGGCCAGGGCTGAGGCCACAGGAGGAGGGGCTCATCTGGGCAGGGAGAAAGTCAGCGAGGGACCCAGGCTCCTCTTATCTCCATCGCGGCCTTCTTCCTCCCTGCCCTCGCCCACTGTCCAGGCGTCTGAAGGAGCTTTACTCAGCTTCCCCAACTCAGGCACAGAAAGCACACTCCATGCCTGTCTACACCACCCACTCCAGGCTACTCTGGCAGCTGTCTGGATGTGTCTGTGCTCCATAAAGTCATCAAATGACCTCCGTGGAGGACGGCCTTTGTGACTCTGCGTGGTGATCCTCTGGGCACCTTAAAAGGGTGGGTGTTTGGCTGGTTGCCCCTCCTGCCATTCCCAACTCTCCTGGGAAAATCTGGGATGGCAGGGCAGGGCCTCTTGGTCTTGAGGGGAAAGGCCTAGGCCCCACCGCCCTGTGGGGCTGTGACCTGGACAGGACACCCACATCCTCGATCCAGTGTAGCCCACGCAAAGCAGCCTCTAAGCTCCAAGGCAGGTGGGGGCCCGAATCCACCCCCAGCCCCATCCCAGTGAGGAGGCTTCCTCACCTTTATGCTCTTAGGGTCAAAGGTGGGCTCCTTGGGGGCCACAGGGGCTGGGGCCCATGCAGGGGCCGGTGCAGGGGCTGGCTTGCCTGCCTCCTTCTTGGGCTCGGGCTTCTCGGGAGCCATGCTGTCATGGGCTCTGGGGTAGAGGCGAGGTCTAGGGACCCGTTGTGGTGCTGGGTGGGAAGCCAGAGCTTTTATCCAGGCAGGAGCCCCCACAGAGGGGCCGGGAGCCACGGCTGCTGACTCTAAAAGGAAGAAACACAGCAGGGCACAGCTGACAACTGGGTATTGTCACTGGGTCTGGGGCGACGGCCCCCTCCCTCACCCACACCTCGCTCTTCGGCCTCCCTGCCGGGCTGAACCTGCCTGCCCATTGGTGGAGACTCGGGCAACCCTCTTGGACGGCCAGGCCGTGAAGATGAGCTGACCTGGGCAGCTGATAACCTCACACAAAGCCTAGGGGAGACCAAGGCTTTTTTTAGCTCCTCCTGAGTGGGCAGCCCTTGGCACATTCCTTTGAAGCCAAGATTCCTTAAGCCGAGCCACTCTGGGCGGCCCTGAGGTCCCTGGAGCTGCCCCCACAGCGCATGCTTCCTCCACCTCCACCACACGGCCTCTTTCCTTCACTTCATCCACACTTCATTCACTCCTTCACCTCACACACACCTCAATCACTCGTTCACCTCAGCCATACCTCAATCACTCCACATGTTGGGGAATCCCTCCTTCACCTCAATCGCTTGGCCAAGGTTGCTGGGAAAACCATCCGTGAGCCGGGCTTTGACCGGGTGTGTCTGATGCCAAAACTGACATCTGGTCATTCCCAGGACCACCTGCTTCCGGGAGGGGAGGCTCAGGAGCTCTGTGCTCTTAGGAGGGCCAGGATGACACACATGGAACCCACAGACACACCACGACAGGGCAAGAGCAGGGAGAAGCAGGGAGGGGCCATATCCTATAGAGCATGTGTTCTTTGATGTGGAGTTTGGATCTTGTTCCCTGAGAATAGAAGACACTGGCATAACAACTCATCCACCTCATGTTTTTTAACCATCCATCTCATATTTTTTAACCATCTGCCTCATGTTTTTTAACCATCTATTTGACTGCTATGTGCAGAATGGTTGTAGTGAAGTAAGAGTGGATGGGGTATCACCTTTCCAGGGAAGAGATGAAAATGACCTGGACCATTCAAGTAGCAGAAGATGGGGAGGAAAGGTCAGATTCAATGTATTTGGAAGATGCTGTTGTCTGATAGCACTTATTACTGAATTGCATGTCAGGTGGGAGAAAACATAGGGGTAGAGGATGGCTTCGAGGTGTTTGGAATCATTTACAGAGGTGGAAAAGACAAAAGGAGTAGTGATTCTGGTAAGAAAATCAAGAGTTTAGTTTTGGACACAGTATGCTTGAACAGCTTATTAGAGAGTTGTTTTTACACATCGACATTTTGGAGCAATTTGTTATTAGTTTGCTATACATTGGAATTATAGTTGGAGTATTACACAGCCGTAAAGAAGGACAGACATATGGAACTGGCAGTGACTTGGATGGATTTAAGTCTATTGTACTCAGTGATCTATCCCAGAAACAAAGAACAGAGTGCCATATGTTCTCACTCATAAGTGGACCCTGAACATTTACCATAATATAAGAAAGGGATTGGCAGTAGTGGGATACTGCCAGGGTGGGGGTGGGGATACAACATCAACAAGGGCACCTGATCTCAAACCAGGGAGCAAAGGGAGGCCCAAGCTTTGCCTGTACAATGTCCACTTGTACACCTAATCCTGAATTGTACCCCACATCTTTAAAATAAAATATTAAAAATTTTTTAAAGGAAAAAAGAGAACTATAATCTAGAAGAAATGAGAAAAATTTGCAAGAGAACACACACACACACGCACACACATGGGAAGTAATAGCTTTCCTGTTGCCCATATCATCATCTCTGAGGCCATGGTGTCTTCTGCTAATGTTCACAAGAGGAGTTATTTCCAGAGAAGAGCAAATTATTCAGCTACATGCTGAGGGTGCAAATGAGCTTCCTGATGTCTCCCTGGAGCTTTTGGAGCTTCCAGTGGAGAGACCCTATGGAGAATTGTCTTATAAGTCTGCATGGGGTTTTCGTAGGGAAATGGCTGAAAGACTGCAAAGGCCGTACTCTCCTATTTTTAAAGTTTGGTTTAATTCCTCCCTTGCTTGAAGTCCTCTCAAGACTTCTCACAGATGTAGGGAAATGGCAACTCTTAGCAAGTCATTTCAGAAGTGGCTTTCCAGCTTCCACTCCACTGCACCTCTCCCCTTCACACCTCCCTCAAGCTTCGCTCACACCTCACCACTGGCCAGTTCCCATTTGGTCTGGGTATGCTCACTCAGGCCATTGTGCAGGCCATTGTGCATGCCATTCCCTCTGCAGGGAGTGCTTGTCTTCATCTTGGGTCTCTGACAATCTTATCTTCCTGGCATTTCCCTGGTCCTCTGGAGATGGCTCCTGCTCTCCTTCCTCTGGGTTGAAGCTCACCGTCCCTAGGCTCCTCCACAGCCAGAGTCATGCTGCATGACCACAGCCTGTCTGTCTCTGCACTCCCAGTTTACTAGTCTATAAAATGAGGATTAAAAAAACTATTTCACAGGACTTAGAAGGTTGCTTTGGGGATAACAATACTGTTTCAAAGGGGTCCAAAGGATCATTCTGAATTCGTTATAAGTAACATCTATTATCATAATAATTAATATAAATCATCTCACTTAGTTTTCCTTAGGATCCAGGTGGGAGGCTCTGGAGAGAAGGGGCTGTGGAGAAATATGAGGCCCAAATAGGCCAGCAACAAGGTGGTAAATTTCAGAGAAAAGGGGCCTCAGGTTGAGATTTAGAGATGTTACAAGGAACTTCCTGATCACAGCAAGAGCCCTAAATGCTTGCTGACCACTGTTGGTCATTATTGTAAGCTAGCATTTAGCTGATCACTGTAAGTGGAGAAGCAGTTAACCATTGCTGTCAATTAACTCTATCCTGAGGAATAGATCACCACAGTCAATCCAGCTGTCTTGCAGACCCCTCATGTAACACCCACAACACTTGCACAACTCCCCCTCCAGACTTCTTGGCGCTGCATGGACATTCCCCTAGCACAATCCTATAAGACCTTCCTTTTAGCCTCTGCTTCTTTGCAGACAGATAGCCCCCTCTAGCTATGTTTCCCATTACCTCCCTTCACAATGTCTTCCCTTATCCTAAATCTGCCTTTCTTAATTCACCACTGTTTTGGTGAACTCTTTCTTTCTTTCCTTCTTTCTTTCTTTCTTTCTTTCTTCCTTCTTTCCTTCCTTCCTTCCTTCCTTCTTTCCTTCCTTCCTTCCTTCCTTTTTTCTTTCTTTCTTTCTTTCTTTTTTTTTTGAGTCAGAGTCTCACTGTGTCACCCAGGCTGGAGTGCAGTGGTATGCTCGTGGCTACCACAACCTTCACCTGCTGGACTCAGGTGATCCTTCCACCTCAGCCTTCCATGTAGTTAGAATTAGAGGCTTGCGCTGCCACGCCTGGTTAATTTTTTGATTTATTGTAGAGACGAGGTCTCACCAAGTTGCCCAGGCTGGTCTTGAATGCCTGGGCTCAGGGACTCCTTTCACTTCAGCCTCCCAAAGTGCTGGAATTATAGGCTTGAGCCACGAAGGCCAGCAAACTTTTTCACTATCTGCACAAAATCCAGCCTCACCTAGTCATAACATGACAGGGACTCCCATGGCTCCTTTGGGATTCGAAGCCAATGAGAACAGGAGACCATGGTGGCTTGGGCCAAGCTAGCAGCAGGCAGATCCATTGTCACATTAATATCTCCAGTGCTTGACCACAGGGCAGTCAATCTGTGAAGGTGATTGTTGAGTGAAGTTTAAAACATAATAAGCAAGTGAAGAAATGTTTGAAAAAAGAACAGATGCAGCCGGCTCGGTGGCTCAGCCTGTAATCCCGTGCTTGGGGAGGCTGAGGTGAGTGGATTGCCTGAGCCCGTGGGTTTGAGACCCGCTTGGGCAACTTGGCAAGACCTCATCTCTACAATAAATCAAAAAATCAGCCGGGCGTGGTAGCGCGTGCCTATAATTCCGGCTACTCGGAAGGCTGGGGTGGAAGGATCACCGGAGCCCAGCAGGTCGAGGCTGTAGTGGCCGGGAGCGGCCCCTGCACTCCAGTCTGGGTGACAGAGTGAGACTCCAACTCAAAAAAAAAAAAAAACAGAACAGATGCTTCAATCTATAAATACATGACTGAATGCATCCGTTTAGGAATTCTCCAGAAAAGAGGACAAGAACACAGAATTGTGTCTTTTAGTCTATCTTGCTCACTAAACAAGACATTCCACAGAGTTTTAAAGCTGAAAGTCCTTCTTTGATAGCTCTTGCTTCAGGGCTCCCTGACCCCTCCCTTCCTATGTTTTCTGGAACTATTCTCTTGCATGGAGTATTCTCACTTCAGAGTATGCCTGCTTACCTACGAGTTATTTATCGCCTTTGAACTGGAGTCATGCTAGACGCTCCTCTATTCCGTCCAGTTCTCCTCCCAAGGACTGAGCTACCGGAGAGCTAGGCCCACTTGCGATCAAATCTTGCCTCTGCTACGTGAACTGTGTGTCCTTGGGTGAATTACTTGATATTTGCAAAACTCAGTTACCCCCTTTGTAAAATAGAAATGAGAATAACTCATGGATGGAGACAAATCAAAAGTAAGATGCCACAATGTATCAAACGCAGTGCCTGGCACAGAGTATCAAGGTGTGCCTCCGGTGAATGGGGACATTCTCCCCCTGTTGCTGTCACCTTCCCCAACTCACAAAGACCCTTCTCACTTGCAAGTGCTGAGCCAAGGATGGCAGCATGGCACGATGTGGTTGGCTTAGCACCGCACAGTTGGTTTCTCTTTTTTAAAAATAATTACCTTAAAGATGTGGGGTACAGTTCAGGATTAGGTACAGAAGTGATCATCATATAGGTTATGTTTGCGCTTCCCTTTGGTGCCCACTTTGCCTGGTTTGGGATCAGGTATGCTTATTGATGAAGTGTGCCCCCTCCCCTGGCAGTGATCCATTACTGCCAACCTCTTTCATGTAGTATTATGATAAATGTTCAGGGTACGCTTATGAATGAGAACGTGTGGTACTCAGTTCTTTGTTTCTGTGATAGATCATTGAGTATTTTTTAATTTTTCATTTTAAATACTTGAGGTACAATTCAGGGTTAGGTATACAGATGTTCATTATGTAGGTACCCTTGTTGATGAGATGGATCACTGCGTATTAGAGATTCTAAATCCATCCAAGTTTCTGCAAAGTCCAGCTGTGGGTTTTTTAAACTCTGATTTTTGATGAAATATTTTAAAAATTATGGTGAAACATATATAACAGAAAACTTACCATTGAACTCATTTTTATGTGTATGATTAGTGACATTAAGTACATTCACATTGTTTTGAAACCATCACCAGAGACTTTTCAGCATTCCAAGCTGAAATTCCAAATCCATTAAACAATATTCCCCTTTCTGCCTGCCCCTGGTAACCTGCCATTTCATTCCAAAAAAATTTAGATGGAAAATACAAATGACATAAAGTTTACCATCTTAGCCATTTCTAAGTGTATGGTTCACTGATATTAACCACACTTGTATTTTTCTGTAATCATCACCACCATCCATCTCTAGAACTCACAACTGAAGCTCTATACTGATTAAACAACAATACCCCATTCATCCCTTCCCCTAGTCACCAGCAACAACCACTATACCTTCTATCTCTATGATTTTGACAACTCTATGTACTTCAATTAAATGAAATTTTATTATATTTGTATCTTTTGTACTGGCTTATTTCACTTAGCATTATGTCATTAAGGTTCATTCATGTTGCAGCATGTGTCAGAATTTCTTTCCTATTTTGAGGGTGAATAGTAGTCAATTGTGTGCATATACCACATTTTGTTTACTATTCACTCATCAATGGTCACTTGGGTCGCTTCCACCTCATGGCTACTGTGAATAATGCTGCTGTGAATATACAAATATCTCTTTGAGACCCCGCTTTCACTTCTTTTGGATATCTACCCAGAATGGCTACATTAACGGTCATACTAATTTTATTTTTTTCAGGACCTGCCATACTGTTTTCCACAGTGGTTGTACCATTTCACATTCTCACAAACCATGCACAAGTACTCTAATTTCTCTACATTTTTGCCAACACTTGTTATTTTCTGTTATGCATGTTTGGTTTTGGTAGTAGCCATCCTAATGGGTATGAGATAACATCTCATTGTGGTTTTGTTTGGCATTTCCTTAACAATTTGTGGTGAGGATCTTTTAATGTGCTTATTAAGCGTTTGTATATCTTCTGAGGGGATGTGTGTATTCAAGTCTTTTGCCGAATTTGGGTTATTTTGTTGTTGTTTTGGCAGTTTTCTATACAATCTGCATGTCAATCTCTTAACGAGATCTGTGATTTTCAAGTATTTTCCTTTCTATAGAGTGCCTTTTTACTCTGTTGATGGTATCCTCTGGTACACAAAAGCTTTGGGGTTTAGTTTTTTTTTTTTTTTTTTTTTTCTAGTTCCTGAGTTGTAAAGTTCCACCGTTGATTTTATATTTTTCTTGTATTTTTAATTTAAATGTTTAGATACTTTTCGGCATTAGCACTGCTTTCACTGTGTATCATGACTTTTGTAAAGACATGGTTTAGTTTTTATTTGTCCCTAAATATTTTCCAATTTCACTTGTGATTTCTTCTTTGATTCAATGTGTGTTTAAAAGTAAGGTGTTCAATTTCTAATAATATGTTGTTGATTTCTAGCTTTATCTTGTTTGATCAGAGAAGATAAT
>CAUYQG010214371.1:0-10545 GCA_963574415.1 Tarsius wallacei | reverse complement strand
CTTGACAGAACAATGGCGAGTGTCTACTTGAGGTCCAATGTTTTTAAACATTCCCCTTTGATGGGGACAGGTCATTAAGGTGATTGAGTAGCGGTTTGCTCTACATCATCACAGAAGGCAGGTAAGCACAGATACTGACATCAGGTTATGGACAGGAGGCACAAGGGTGGGTCAGTCATGTGACAGTTCCATGTTGATGTGATCTGTGTCAAGAAGGTCATGAATTGCTGATTAGGTTATATTGTTTATGGAACAAGCTGAGGAGGGAATTGTAAAGCAATTATCAAAAGCAACCTCCGAGAAGCTGGTTCTGTCCTTGGCTAGTGGATTAGAGGGTAAATTAAAATGAACTGCTAGAGAAACATGACAGTTCTAAGCAATGTTAAAATGGCTGCTCTTTGAGTATATTGACTCCATGTCGTATCCTTTCAGTAAGAAATTGTATTTTTCTTAAAAGATAGTATTGAAATCCCACCCCACTTTCCTACATTAGGGAGGTGAATCTCTTTTCTCTCTAACTTACTTTCTAAATAAACTATATTTTCCAATCGAACTGCTGTGCAATTCTTTGCGTCTTTCAGGCAGCACGGGACAGCACCCCACCCTGGCTGGTCTGACCTAATGTTTTTGGAGGCCCCATTGGGATATATTTTTCAATCTAACATTTTTTTGGAGACCCCACCGCGATCTTTAACCTAACACATGGCTTTCAGTTTTTTGTATATATGTATATGTTGGTGGTCGTGTTTAACATCCTTCTTTCCCCCAGACTATCGATTCCACAAAAGCGGAAACCATGTCTGTTTCCATCTCCGTTTTATCTCCCCAGCGCCTGGCACGGTGTCCGGCATGCAGCAGACGCTCAACCAGGCTTCGGGATTTTTCCCTTCGTGCAGGAAGTAGGTTGGTAACGCGCCCAAGGTCGCGCGGCCACCGTGCGGGGAGCCCCACGCTCTGTGCAAAGCCCCGGCGGCTTTGCAAGTGTCGCCCAGAAAGTCGCGCGGACACTGAGCAGAGTCCCATTGGCTCGGGCAGGGCTGGGACGCGGGGACGGGCCGGAGCGGGGAGGAGACATCCGGCCTCAGGGGGCAGAGTTCGAAGCAGTTCGCTCGCGGTCAAGGTCAGTTCCGCGGGCCCCGGGGGACGCGTCCCGCGGGCCAGGGGACGGCGGCGGGTCTTCCCGAGGCCCGCCGGGGGGCGTGGCCGCGGGGCGGGCGGGCGCGGAGTCACGCCCCGCCCGGGAGCGCCTGGGGCGGCCACTCCGGAAGACGCCGGCGGAGCGGGAGCCGGAGCGGGAGCCGGAGCGCGCGGGGCGGCGGCGGCGGCGGCGGCGGTGGCGCGGCGGGCGGGCTCGCGCGGCTCCCAGCGCCTGGGGCCGGACGGGGGATCCGCAGCCGGGCGGTCGGCGCCGGGAGGTCAGTGCGTGGAGTTGTAGCTTTGGGAGGAGAGCGCTGTCGCCTTGGGATACTCGTCTCAAGCCTGCACCTCCCCAGTTCCCCACCCCCCCAAAACACAACAGGGAGGTTTACTTCTGGCCCAGGGCAGAGGAAACGCCACCCTCCCCGCCCGGCCTCTAAGTCCCGTGTAAGTCTTCCCAAGGAAGATGGGCTCAGGCCAGGAAGAGCGAGCAGGGAGGGACACGCGGCAGGTGTAACCCCAATCCTGGGAGGTTCCAAGGGTCGCCGCCGGTAGAAGCGGCCGAGTCTCTGCGAAGGTGATTGGGGTTCCCGGAGTGCCCATAGGCTTGGGGGTCCGCTTCTCCCCAAAGGCCGAGGTCTCGTGAGAACAAAGACCAGCGTGGCTGCCCTAACTCTCTAGGGACCCCTGAGATGAACCTAAAATTGAATTAGTGCCTTTCTTTCCTACACCACCCATTCGTCACATCCTGCCTTTCCCTTCCAAAAGAGTCTTTTTGACTCTGGGATTTAAGGTGAGGGTGGGAGGGGTAGGATTGCTTGGAAACCAGTGATCCTGCAGGAGGACAGGCAGAGGGCAGAGGGCCAGACTTAGTTTGGGAAGGGTCTCCCAGGTTTCTTAGCGTTGCACCTGTGTTTAAAGGCCTTGTCAGGTTCCAGTGTGTGGCCATGTGCCCTGGCTAGAAGGTCCCAAGCTCTCACCTCCCACCTGCCCTCACCCCAGCACCTAGAGAGGAGTTCTCCAAGGAGCACTACATGTCACCACAAATCCAGAGCACCTCCGTTTCACCGAGGAGGGCACCCAGACCCTGATAGGGTGGGGCTGTGCTCAGGACATAAGTGCTGGAGCTGGACAGGCTTGTGTTCTCCAGGGCGGGCCTGAGCTTTGTCTGGTGGCAAAATGAAGCCAGGGTCCAGGTGCATATGGTAGGCAGAACATGGGGATATTAAGAGAACCACGAAGTAACTGGCTCTCAGGAAGATGGACAAGTTGCTTGGCCTACGTTTTCCATACAGGAGTGCTTTGAGTCATTGTATGACCCCCAAATGCACCTACATGTCTGTCTAGAGCTGCCCTCTCCTGGGGTATGCAAGGAGATTGCCCCCTCTTCAGAATTTGAGTTCCTTTCAGAAAGGGGCTTTTTGGAACACACGCTGGTCTTCGTGTATTCCCTGGGGGAAGGAGGTGACCATGGAGTGCCCAGATTGGGAGGTTGTCCACCCCCAGGTGAAGAGGGGGTATCCATGGTGCTTTGAGTGGCCCTCTCATCCAGGATGGCCACTCTAGAAATATCGCTATCCAGAGGATTGGTGTTGAAACCTGCCCTCTGCATAAGCCTTTACGACTCAAAAAACTGCCTGCCTTATTTGTAATTTTTATGAAGCAATATGGGGATCGCATTCTTGCTTTGATCAGGACCCATGTGGTTCCTGTGTGTCTTCTGAGGAATGACCTCTCAACAGCTTTGCCATAAATGTAACTTTCTGGTTTTTCAGTAAATTTCTAAAGGTCCCGTGTTGTTAAAGAAGAATCCCCTCCAGATCAGTCTAGGTGTTGCTGGCAGAGAAAAACCAACTGGATTGTCCTCAAAAGGTTAGATGTAGGGCTACCATATGACCAGGTGTGGAGAAATAAGAGACCCAATTAGACCAGCAAAAACTGGATAAATTATACTGAGGAAGGGAGTCTCAGGGTGAAATTTCACAGATGTTAACCTTGTTAACCACACGAGTTGTAAAAGCTTGCTATCAGCTGTAAATCTTGTTGTAAACTTACCTTTGACTGCTTTAGCCAGGCAGGAGTGGTGGCTCATGCCTGCAATCCCAGCACTTTGGGAGGTGAGAGGATTGCCTGAGCCCACAGGTTCAAGACCAGCCTGGGCAACGTGGTGAGACCTCGTCTCTATAATAAATCAAAAATTAGCTGGGCATGGTGGCACACACCTGTACTTCCAGCTACTTGAAAGCCTGAGGTGGAGGGATCCACTGAGCCCAGCAGGTTGAGGCTGTGGTGGCCGTGAGCGTGCCATTGCACTCCAGCCTGGGTGACAGAATAAGACTCCAACTCAAAAAAAAAAAAAAAAAAAAAAAAAAACTGCTGTAAATAGAAAAGAAAAATGACTATCTTAAACAGCACCACGATCAATCAGTTGTCTTGCAAAACCTGTCATACATAAGTAATTTCTCTCTTGCAGAACCCAACATATATTGCATAAATAATTTCTCTCTTGCAGATCTTTCGTATATATCATGTAATTTCCCTGACATAGTATGAAAATTGTCCAGCACAGCCCAATAAAAACTCCAGCCTCTGCCTCTTTGCAGACAGCAAACAGCCTCTTTGCTGCTATTGCCTATTGTGCTCTTAGCAGTGTATCTTCTTGTAAATAAATCTGCCTTTCTAAATTCATTACTGTCTTGATAAATTCATTTTTACCAACCCACAGTTCTGGCTTTGCCTAGTCATATTCTTTTTTTTTTTTTTTGAGTTGGAGTCTCACTCTGTCACCCAGACTGAAGTACAGTGGCCGCTCCCGGCCACCACAGCCTCGACCTGCTGGGCTCCGGCGATCCTTCCGCCTCAGCCTTCCAAGTAGCTGGAACTGCAGGCATGCGCTACCACACCCGACTAATTTTTTGATTTATTGTAGAGATGAGGTCTCACCAAGTGCCCAGGCGGGTCTCGAACCCGCAGGCTCAAGCAATCCACTCACCTCAGCCTCCCAAAGCGCAGGATTACAGGCTGAGCCACTGAGCCCGGCTGCCTAGTCATATTCTTGACACTAGGTACATACTAAAGAGAAATTGAAAACATATGTTTACACAAAAACTTGTAAACAAAATGTTCACAATGGCTTACTCACCTAGCCAAAAGCGTAAACAACCCAAGTGTCCATCAACTGATGAATGTATAAACAAAATGTGGTATCTCCATATAATGGACTGTTATTCAGCCATAAAAAGGAATGAAGTACTGATATATAATTTGCTTTTTTTTTTTTTTTTTGAGTTGAGGTCTCACTCTGTCACCCAGGCTGGAGTACAGTGGTGTGGCTCACTGCAGCCTTAACTTCCTGGGTTCAAGCAATCCTCCTGCCTCAGCCTTCTAAGTAGCTGATACTGTAGGCATGTGCCACTGCATCCAGCTAATTTTTTTTTAATTTTTTGTAGAGACAGGGTCTTCCTGTGTAGCCCAGGCTGGTCTTGAACTCCTGGGTTCAAGCGATTTTCCCAGAGTGCTAGGATTACAGGCATGAGCCACTGTGCCCGGCCTCATGCTATGATTTGAATGAACCTTGAAAATATTATACTGAGTGAAAGAAGTCAGGTACAAAAAGCCACATATTATATAATTCGATTTATGTGAATTGTGTAAAACAGGCAAATCTATAGATACAGGAAGTAAATTAGTGGTTGCCAAGGGCTGGGGTTGGATCAGGGGGAGCAGCTGCTAGTGGTACAGTCCATATTTTAGGGCTGATGAAATGTTCTGGAAGTAGATAGTTGTGATAGTTGCACAGTCTAGTGAATATACTGAAACCCACTGAACTTGCATCCTAAGTGGTAAATTTTATAAGTGAAATATATTTTGACTTTTAAAAAAGAGGGTGAGAAGCCTATCCTGTTTTTAAAGCTTCATTCTTTCTGCAAAAATGACACATCCTTGTTTGAAAAAAAATTCAGGCAAGAGCTCAAGGAAGAAAAGAAAAACATCATCTTGACCACTGTGAGCATTTTGGTTCAGAAAGCAAGTCAGATCTGTTGAGAATTGAGCTTAGGCAAATTGCTGAACTTTTTTCCAAAACAGGGAGAAAAATCCACACCTATTAAATGTGAAGATATGGGTGAAAGTGCAGCAAATGCTAACTGTTGTGTGTGTCTTATCACCCATAAATAGGATCAGGTTCTACATGCAGTTCTACTTTTCTTTTTTTTTTTTTTTTTTTGAGTTGGGGTCTCACTCTGTCACCCAGGCTGTAGTGCAGTGGCATGCTTACGGCCACCCCAGCGTTGTCAATGTGCTAGGCTCAGGCGATCCTTCTGCCTCAGCCTTCCAAGTAGGCGGAACTACAGGCATGCGTTACCACGCCCGGCTAATTTTTTGATATATTTGTAGAGAGGTCTTGAACCCCTGACCTCAGGCAATCCTCTCGTCTTGGCCTCCCAAAGTGCTGGGATTACAGGCTATAACCTGACTTTTCATGGACAGACTTTTTGTGTAAAATCTTCACTCACCAGGCCAGTGACTCATCCCTGAGGTGGCTGAGGTGGGAGGATTGTTTGAGTCCAGGAGTTTGAGACCAACCTGGACAACATAGCAAGACCCTTGTCTCTACAAAAAAATCAACAGAGTAACCGGGCATAGTGGTGGGCGCCTGTAGTCTCAACTACTTGGGAGGCTGAGGGGGGAGGCTCACCTGAACCCAGGAGGTTGAGACTGTAGTGAGCTGTGATCATGCCGCTGCACTCCAGCCTGGTTGACAAAGTGAGACCGTGACTCAAAAAGGAAAAAAAAAATCACTCACCCTTTAAACATGTCTGGCTACTGAATATTCCACTGTATGGGTATATTCTAGTTAATCCTGTAGTTTCTCATTGGTGGAGATCTCCATTATTAATGGCGTCTCACACTGAGGTGGTTGGGCCAGCACTACTGCTATGTTAGAACGTGTAGCAGAACATCCACTAATTCCATACATGCATTTTTAGCACCTGTAGGCACATGGCTAGAAATGCAGGTCCCTGTCTTAAACTCTTGGTTCAGGTGTCTGGCAAAGTAGCTCATGGCTGAGCAGAGGGGAGTCTGCTGTCCTCGGGGGCCAGGCAAGAATTGACCCTGGCAGAGCCGAGGAGAGGTGGTGTGTCCAAGAGTGTTGGGCAGTGGGTGGCCAAGGAGGAAGGTGGAATCGGCTGAGAGTGGCTGGCCTCCCCATTCCGCATTTATGACATCAGGGGTAAGTGATGAGAGGAGAGAGAAGGGCAGTTTGAAGGAGAGGCCCGGGACAGCTTGGGTGTGCCCTCAGGCCCCACGTTCCCCAACCAGGAACTCCAGAGAAGCAATTTGCCCATAGACCAGCCTCCTCGGTGAGGCTAGGGTTTGCCCGTTGGGGAAGTAAGTTGACATGTGGGGTCTGGGGGATCAAGGGCTTGATTCAACTGCCCCTCAGGTCTTCCCTGGGGTCGCTGGGCTTTTTTTCTTGCCAGAGAAGGAGACCCCTGAGGGGTTGTGGAGAAGCATATGTGCCTACCTGGTTGTTAAGGCTGCCCTGGCATGACAGGTTGTCTGTGCTGGTTCCTGTCACATACCCTCCTGACCTCCCCACCTTTCTGCCCCAGGTGCCCTGAACTCTTCCCATCTCCTTTCCTTTCCTGCCACTGGGCCTCTGGCCTTCATTGTACCCTCTGGTGGGAAGACCTCCACCCCATCTCTTTTTCGGGGTTCTAGGATGTCTTTCTTGAGTGTCCCTAGGTGCTCCAGTGGAAAGTGACCCACAGTGGACCCCTCATCCCCACAAGCTGTGTTGTCCCTGTGCGCAGCAGCTTGGAATGGGGCTTTGTGGGTGTCTTTGTGATCCCATCTCTGACAGCCCCAAGAGCAGGGCCAGGCACAGGGGGATCATGTTGAAGGGGGCAGGTAAAACACATCCTACCCACATCCTTCCTGGTCGCCTCCCACATTCCCAGGCCCTGCTTAGTTAGCTCCTGGTGTCCACTCCTACCTCTGATTGGGCCCATGGGCCCTCCAGTGTCCTGGTTCCCAGGAAACATTCTCCTTCTGGCCCAGTGGGCAGATACAACCTGAGGAACACTCAGGGGATCAGCTACGAACAACTCTTCCAAGGGCCTGGAGCAGTCAAGGTGGCCCTGCCTGCTAGGGGACTTCTTGGGTCCTAGCTCTACCAGGGCTCAGTTTCCTCATCTGTAAAAATGGGTGGACTGTTCAAACCTCAATGCGCTGGGGATCATTTGGCAATGAGAAGAAACTTCAGATATCCTCCTATCCCTTGTGCCAGTGCCTTCCCTACTGCTGCACCTTCCCGAGGGGGTTGTGGGGGAAGTTAGGCAATGGGCATTTGAACATCAGTGAGAATGCTGCCTGGAATTCTAACCATAAACCATCCTTGTAAGTGTGGGAAGATTTGGGGACCATCTTGGGGGCCACCATGCCTTGGAGACCTGTGTGTATGAGGACATCTCAGGGTATTAGATCCTTCCGCCTCAGCCTTCCAAGTAGCTGGAACTACAGGCACGCGCTACCACGCCCAGCTAATTTGGTTGGGCCTTACAGTCCTTTTCCATTATAGGGGGAAAGTTGAGGCCCAGAGAGAGAAGAGGTTGTGCCCTGGGTCACAGATGATCAGGCAGCGCAGTGGCCTTCCAGCTGTGCAAGAGGGGCCCAGACAGGCTGGAACACACTTCCCCATCAAGCTGTTCAGCAGCTTGCATCCTTCAAGGCTGACCTTAGAGTCTACTTCCTCCTTCCTTGACACGCCCTCCTGTCCCCCTCCCTGAAGCCTTCAGCAGCTGACGGGCCTCTCTTGCTGCTTTCTGTGCAGCATGAGCAGTTTCCTTCCTTAGTATCTCCCCCTAGCAGCCTGGCTTACCTCTGCCTCTCCTTAGAGCTGGGCACAGGCCAGGAGGAGGTTTGCTTGCCTGTTGCTTGATTCAGCATCCCTCTCAGGGTCTCGCCTGCAATCAGGATTGTTCTTCAGTGGGCTGGGTGGCTCCTCCTTTTTTTTTTTTTTTTTTGAGTTGGAGTCGCACTCTAGGCCCGACTGGGGTGCACTGGCCGCTCCCGGCCACCGCAGCCTCGGCCTCCTGGGCTCAGGCGATCCTTCCGCCTCAGCCTTCCAAGTAGCTGGAACTACAGGCACGCGCTACCACGCCCAGCTAATTTTTTGATTTATTGTAGAGATGAGGTCTCGCTTTCCCAGGTGGGTCTCGAACCCATGGGCTCAGGCAATCCACTCACCTCAGCCTCCCAAAGGCGCAGGATTACAGGCTGAGCCACCGAGCCCGGCTCCTTTTCTTCTTATTGCTGAACATAGTTCATTCTTTACTTTTTAACATTCTTGTCATCCACCACTTGGTCACCTGAATTTTATTGCTTTGGAGGGAGGGGCACAACCCAAGAGTCACCAGGAAGCAATGACTTCATGAAACAAGGAACCTGTCTTGGGCATCTGGAATGGAGTCAATCTCTACCCCTGGCTCTGGGTAACTTCCAACTCCATCTTCCAGCAAGTCACCATGCCTTGAACTTCCATGTATCACTCTTATGGGTGTGCCAAATTATCTGCTAGCCCCTCTGTACCCCTGTTTGCTGTCCTGAGTAACTCAGAGGCTAAACATCTGGCTACTACATACCTATGACTCCGCTGCCTGTCAGTTTACAGGGTGGATTGTATAGTACACATGAGAGCTGTTGTGTGGGATCTGTCAGACAGAGGAGGAGCAGGGGCTTTCATTGTTCCTGCATTCATGGTGAGCAGGAACTCAGTCCTGTACAAATGACAGTCATAAGGTTTGTCTGGAAGCTTCTGGGCACCTCCTACCGATCCCCTACTCTGACACTGAGGTCAGGCAGTGGAGATGATCTACAGTCCTTTTCTGTGGTTCTGATGCCAGGGAAGGGAGTGTGGTGTGTTGCTCTGTGGGTTATTTGACTTCACCACGGAAAAGAATTTCAGAGTGAGTTCCAAGTATAGTTTAAGACAGAATCTATTAGAAAGAAAGAGACACACTCAAAGAGCATGGGTGCCTTAAGAGAAAGGACACATACTTGCCTTTGACAAGAAGCATTATGAGGGGGACTCCCCAAAAAACAGAATTATCTTTTTGGATGGTGGGATCCTTGTAGGATAATTGGAATTTTTTTTTTTTTTTTTTTGCTTTATTTTTTGTTTTGTTTTTGAGTCAGAGTCTCACTTTGTTGCCCAGGCTAGAGTACAGTGCCATGCTCACAGCCACTGCAGCCTCAAACTGCTGGGCTCAGGCAATCCTCCTGCCTTGGCCGTCCAAGTACTGGAACTATAGGCATGTGCCACCATGCTTAATTTTTTTGTGTGTAGAGATGAGTTCTCGCCAAATTGCCCAGGCTGAGACATTTGTTTCTCTGACTTGAACAGCCAGCTGAAGTTATTATCTGGAAGTTTTAAGAAAGTTGCCTCATGATTTGTGGAAGAAACATCCCAAGTTGGCAAAGAGGTGACTGGCACTTCCACCATCAGGCAGTGGAGATGATCTGCAGTCATTCTCCGTGGCTCTGATGCCAGGGAAGGGAGTGTGGTATGTTTCTCTGTGAGTTATTTGCCCTCACCACAGAAAAGCAAAACCCTATTTCTAAATGTGTACACAGATAATGATGGATAGAAAGGAATAGATAGATGATAGGTAGATAGATAGATAGATAGATATAGAGGGATAAAGATGACTTCTATATCCCTTAATGCCTTTCTGCACAAGGTTTCAATAATTATTTCATACTTTAAACTTTCAGAAAAATAATTAATAGTTTAGTGAAAAAACTTTAGTGAAAAATATATATCCAACTTCTAAATACATTTTCCTCATTTAAATTATATTTTTAGAGCACATAAAATGTGACAACTGTACTTATCAAAATTTGAGACCTAGTAAGGAAACTGGAAATGACTCAGCATCTCAAACTAAATTTAAAGGTCTGAAAAAGGTAAAGAAGGTTAATAATGTCTTTAGGTTTTAAAGGTAATTATGTAAATCAACAATTATAATACTATGAGAAAGCAACTGGCAGTAGTGGGAAACTGTCAGGGGAGGAGGGGTGTGGGATTGGCAGTTGAGGGAAACTGCTAGGGGAGGGAGGAGCATACTTCATCAACAAGGGTAACTGCATAATCAACATTTGTATACCTAACCCTGAATTGTACTCCACATCTTTATTTTAAAAAAACACATTGAGATACCACCTAACCCCAGTAAGAATGACCATCATTAATAAAACAAACAACAACAGATGCTGGCAAGGATGCAGAGAAAAAGGAACACTTCTACACTGCTGGTGGGAATACCAACTAGTGCAACCTCTTTGGAAGATAGTGTGGCAATTTCTGAAATAACTAGAAATTGACCTTCCATATGACCCAGCAAT
>CAUYQG010214367.1:0-16529 GCA_963574415.1 Tarsius wallacei | reverse complement strand
TCCAATTTCCATAAGGGTATCTCCTGCATTTTCTAAGAATCTCATAGTTTGAGGTTTTATGTTTAGATCTTTGATCTATTTAGAGTTGATTTTTGTGTATGGTGATAGGTAGGAGTCTTGTTTTAATCTTCTGCATGTTGTCAGCCAGTTTTCCCAGCACAATTTACTGAATAAGTTTACCAACAAACATCAACAACAACAACAAATGCTAGAAGAACCTCATGACAGGGATAAACTCTCACACCTCAATAATTAGCCTGAACATGAATGGACTAAATGCACGACTGAAAAGACAGAATGACAAACTGGATTTAAAAGAAAAAATGATACAACAATATGCTATCTCCAGAAAACTCATCCCACCAGAATGGACACTCATCGACTCAAAATTGGGGGACGGAAAACAAATTTTCAGGTGAATGGAACACAAAAGAAAGCAAGAGTTGTGATCTTAATATCAGACAAAATATCCTCTAAGCTATCAAAAATTTAAAAAGGTACAGAAGGTCACTACATAATGATAAAAGTTTCAATCCATCAACAAGAAATATCCATCCTAAATATATATGCATCCAACATAGGAGCACCATTTTGATAAAGCAGCTTCTAGGTAAACTAAAAACAGATATTGACTCTAATACTAACATAGTTGGAGACTTAAATACCTCACTAACAACCCCAGATAGATCATCAAGGCAAAAAATCAACAAGGAGATCTGGAACCTCAACTTGACGCTTGACCAAGTGGACTTAATTGATACCTACAGAACACTCTACCCAACAACCATGAGATATGTATTCTACTCATCACCACATGGAACGTACTCCAAGATTGACCACATCCTTGGCCATAAATCAAGCATAATCAAATTCTATAAGATGGAAATACTGCCATGCATCTTCTCAGACCACAATGGAATAAAAATAAATATCAACACCAAGAAAGCTCCCCGCAAATCCACAAAGACATGGACACTAAACAGCTTGATGCTGAACAACTCCTGGGTCAACACAGAAATCAAAGAAAGTAAAAGATTTTTGGAAACAAATTAAAATAAAGACACATCTTACTAAAACCTCTGGGATGCCATGAAAACAGTACTGAGAGGGGAATTTATTTCTTTATGAACACACATCAAGAAAATGGAATTCCCACAAGTTAACAGCCTAACAAATCACCTAAGGGAGCTAGAAAGACAAGATCACCAAAGACTTCAGTAGAAGAATCCAGATCACCAAAGTAAAAGCCCAAATACAGGACATAGAGGACAAAAATATCATAGAAAATACCAACAAAACAAAAAGCTGGTTCTTTGAAAGCGTAAACAAGCTTGATGGATCCCTAGCCAGATTGACCAAGAAAAAAAGAGAAAAATTCCAAATAAACACAATCAGAAATGAAAATATTTTCAAAATACATAAATATAAATAATACAAGCTAATATTTATTGAATGTTCACTTTGCAAGAGGAGCTGTAGTACTGTTATCTCCTCAACAATTCTATCAAGCTGTTAAACAATATCTGACTCTCTATAGCCTGTCAGTAAATGATAATGACAATCATCTACTGAGCGCCTACTCTGTACAAGAACAAGAGACCATAGACGATGCTAATAAGTAGCAGAATTCAAATCCAACTTATCTTTTCACAATTTTATATGTGCCCCATTGTGATAGAATCCAAAATCACATTAATGGGCTAATTCATCATCATTAAGAAAAGTATTTCAGAAACAGAAGGAAGATTTGATACTAAAAAATACATTTATATAATGCATTATTTAACATGTCAGAGCTCGGTAAGTAGTAGCTCTATGAGGATTAGTTGTCATGTGGAGTTTAAACCAAAATAATGAGTTTTTGAATTCTGTTACATACAAATCTATTCATATACCTTGCACTTGGAATGAATCTCTCTTACCCATTCAAAATTTTGTCACACATTAATTGGTCATTTAGCATATATTGGTTCACTGAATTATGCAGATCTTTAGGTATATGCAAATAGGTAGAATGTGTATATGTGTGTGTGTATATATATATTATAATCTGCATGATCAAGCAATATATTTGTGAATATCATCAATATTGTCATCACAAAAGTTAAGTATTTTGTCGACCTCATAATGGCAGGTGCAAATTTTTCCAAAGTTACAATTTGTTTGAAAGTTCAACTATTATCACTGGCAACAGATACTGTTGGTTGTTTTCACTGAAGTAACATGTTCACTTTATAAAGATTTTGAAAAAATGTCTGCCACATGCCCACTACTGAATAACCATCATTTGTCTGTCTGTCATTTTTTCAAGTAAAAATGATATTCTGAGAAAGAGTGATTACTTTAGCTCACAACTCAATCACAAGAGCACATTTGTTACACACAATCATCTTATTTTAGTATGCACCATAAGTGCAGCCATGTACACTATTAAGAAGACTATCACATAGAATATTAATATGCTGTACAGTCAAAAGATAAGATGTTGAAAAACTAATAATTTTACTCTGTCTTCAAAGGCATTTTTAAATGAAGCTGACATTATGGATTTTTTAAATAACTTGATTTTATTATAGAGGTGTGGGGTGCAAGTCAAGATTAGGTACATAAGTAGGTGCAGGTGAAGTTTGGGCCTCCAACTAGTCCTTATTTCCTTTTGTTTAGAATAAGATACATTGTAGAAAAAAATGTGATAATTACAAGTACATGTTGGTGCCACTGCCCTGATTGACACTCAAGCACAAGCAGTTTCACCTGTAATTTGGCATCATCAGTTCAAGTTACTCATATGATGAAAAGGTTAAATAAACCAGGCTCGGTGGCTCAGCCTGTAATCCCGTGCCTTGGGAGGCTGAGGTGAGTGGATTGCCTGAGCCCGCGGGTTCGAGACCCTCCTGGGCAGGCGAGACCTCATCTCTACAATAAATCAAAAAATCAGCCAGGCGTGGTAGCGCGTGCCTGTAGTTCCAGCTACTCGGAAGGCTGAGGCGGAAGGATCGCCGGAGCCCAGCAGGTTGAGGCTGCGGTGGCCGGGAGCGGCCGCTGCACTCCAGTCTGGGCGACAGTGAGACTCCAACTCAAAAAAAAAAAAAAAGAATACACAAGTGGCTGGGCATGGCGGCTCTTGCCCGTAATCCTAGCCCTTTGGGAGGCTGAGGCAGAAGGACTTCTCGAAGCCGGGAATTCGAGCTTGGGCGACATAGTGAGAACTTGTCTCTTCAAAAACACAAAAAGCAGCCAGGCATGTGCCACACGCCTGTAATCGCAGCTACTTGGGAAGCTGAGGCAGAAGGAATGCTTAAGCCCAGGTGCTTGAGGCTGCAGTGAGGTGTGATTGTTTCACTGCTCTCTACCCTGGGCTTCAGAGCAAGACCCTGCCCGCCCCCCCAAAAAAAAGGTGGAAATAAAACACAGGGAGTTTCTCCATCAAGGTTTCTGGACAGCTACCATCCAAGTCGGTGCTCTAAGACATGAACACCCTCTCACCTGTGGTCAAGTGAGCCCTTTGGTCAACTCTTGCAGAAGTCAGAGCCTGCACTCCATGGTGTGTGCTTCGACTGAATCTAGAAATGGCAGGTGAATTGTCCACTCTCAAGGTTTGATTGGGTGGGCCTGGGTGGCTAAGGCTCCCGCTGTGGGTGTGAAGGAGACAATGTCCTTGGAGGCCACCGTGTCCCATGAGCAAATGGTCAGGGCCCAGGAGCTGAGAAGGGTGCCCCGTGACACCAGGAATCAGCTTCACCACCACACGCCAATACTCCGCCTAGAGTCGTACGATATTGATCTAATGTCTAGTCCTCCGGCTGTCCATACATGGATGTTATTTCTACCTTTTACAGAAAACTGAGGTTTCCTGTTACACACTTGGCTAGTAGAACATTGTATCACAACCCGGTAAAAAGTGCAACATTTGTATTCTTTCTCCTGGCCAATGTTAGCTGACCTTGCCCTGGTGTGTCTGCCTCTCTCTGTCTCTGTCTCTCTCTCTCCCTACAATATAGACATAACTGTACACGTCTACCATTCCAAAAATAAAAAATGGCAGTAACTATCACAAAACAAATCTGAGGGTTGGGTGAGAGGCATGGTGGTGGCGGTCGTCGTGTTTTGCCCGCATTTGGAATGACAAAGAAAGTTTTCTTTTGACTGATTACTGTGAAGCACCATTTAGACACATCAGCTACAGGAAAACGCCACCCAACATACTTTGACGGGACAAACTAACTGCATTAAATGGAATGCGTGACAACCCAGGCTTGGGCTGACACCGTAAGAACCTCTTGGTGAAATTATTTCCTGGCAAACCTTTGTGGCTCATCTATTATTTTGATGTCGTATTTTCACCAAACTGATAAAAAATGCCCAGTCTTCATAGGGAATCACCCAAGGTCATGTCCACATCAACAGCATTTTTTAAACGCAGCCTTTGAAGCTCCAGTGAGTATCACTCTCCCACAGCCTCAAAATTGTCACAGCCCAGACCTCAGGACAAAGAGGAAGTGACTTCAGTGAATTGAAAGCTATAAACAGCCTTGCTGGAGAGCGGAAGAATTAACAATAAGTTTTTGGTGGCAACATGGAAACAAATACAGATTTTTTTCTCTGCCTCCATGTAGCGGTGTGGGACAGTGCTCTGCTTTGTTTTATTAGATGTTCAGTCTTTCTGTGCAAGACTTATATTCAGACTTTCAAGTACAAACAGAAATCCAACGATCCTATTTACTCAGCCATTTCACCCTTGACCTCTTTGCTTCTGGTGTATTTTGAGAAAATGAACAAAGTTTCCCATTTGGCTCTTTTAGGCTTTGTTTTTGTTACCAAAGCTTTGCTAGTAAAATAAGTTTCCATCATTCAAACAAAAGAAAAGCTGCTGTCTACAGAACCTCGCTGTCAGCAGGGCAGGAGAACGCACTTAAAGTGAAGGAGATACTTGAGATCGGCTGGGATGGACGAAGAGGAGAAATCCTTCTGAGCTCCTCCATCTCCATGACCTCAGTGCCTCCTGTTCCCTTCTCCCTCATCTCTGTCCCCGGGTGACGTGGCCTCAATCTGTGGTGCTGCAGAGGGAAGGTGCAGATTCTGTCTGCTGAGAGCTCACGGCAGTGACATGGGTGGCAAAGGGTCTTCCTCTCCCTTTCAGGTGTCAACTTTGTGACAGTGAAAGGGAAATGATGAACGTAAATACAGTTATTTAATTATTGCTCTCCTAGAAATAAAGCTTTTTTTTTGAGTCGGGGTCTCACTCTGTCACCCAGGCTGGAGTGCAATGGCACGATCATGGCCACCACAGCCTTGACCTGCTGGACTCAGGTGATCCTTCTGCCTTAGCCTTCCAAGTAGCAGGTGTGCACCACCATGCCCAGCTAATTTTTTTTTTTATTTACTGTAGAGACAAAGCCTTGCCAAGTTGCCCAGGCTGGTCTTGAACCCCTGGGCTCAGACAACCCTCTTGCCTCTGCCTCCCAAAGTGCTGGGATTACAGGTGTGAGCCACTGCGCCTGGCTAATTTTTTGATTTATTATAGAGACGAGGTCTGGCCAAGTTGCCCAGGCTTTTCTCAAACGCCTGAGCTCAAGCAATCCTCTCTCCTCTGCCTCCCAAAGTGTTGGGATGACACGCGTGAGCCACCGTACCTGGCTAGAGCTAGAAATAAAGCAACCGTTCTACTAAAGCATCAGGTAATCCTAGACTAACTACGATGGCTGAAAACAGGGAGCTAGAGGTGGTCATGTGAGGATATACGGTAATGCTTTAACAACAAAAATCAATAAACACAAGTTCCTGGAACAGGAAGTTCCAGGACTTTGAGAGCCAGGGTTATGAACCATCCAGAAACAGATGCTCAGTGCGCTGGCAAAAACAAAACAAAACAAAACAAAGTCAAAACAAAATAACCCAAACGCAAACCCTAAAAGTAATACTTAATAACCTCTAACACAAAGACACAAACACCACCATAGAATTTATTTTTACTTTATTAACAATGTGGCTTACCATTTTTTCAAGTAAAAAGGGGTTCTTTTTTCATTTAGAATAAAAATTAAAATATAACTCTGATATAGATTTTCATTTATTTACATGAAAACATATATACAGAATACAATCGTACAGCAAACTAACAGCATGCCCTTGGTCCTGCAAATCTCAAAAGTAAAGACACCCACGTTTCCCTTTTATGCACCAAAACATACTCAAGAGAGGAATCCAATCTCAATACAGACTACTCAAACTGGAAGCAAAACAGCGAAAGGGCTTTTGACATTCACAACGAGGGAGGGTTTATGCTTCTGGGCATCATGCTAGCTCCCGATTTGAACAAGTGAGATGATGACTTTTGTCATTTAAAGAATTTGCCTCGGATGTTCCATCCCAAGGTGATGTTCAGGCAACGATTGTCCTAGAACTTTCCTTTTTCTTGAGTGCATCTCTTTGGCCCACGAAGCACTCACCGCTCAGCTGATGGAGTGGGTGACCTATTTACCAACAGGGGCCAAATGCTCGCCTTTAAAACACAACGGACAACACGGAGAGATGGCCCCAGAAGTTTGTTTGAGTTGTTATTTATCATTTAAGCTAGAGAGGCTTTGGACCAAAATCCAAGGCAGCACTGGATGTCAGCAAGGAACAGTTTTTAGATAAATTACATAGGTCACACATAGCACAGTTTAATTTTATCATATCATGTCTTGGGGATCTGTAAACCACTCTGGTGATTAAAGTTACAAGAATTAATCAACTTAAAAGTTCAACTAAGTTAAAGGGGGCAAAGTAATTCTCAGAAAACTCTTGAACAGAAAAGGACAGTGAGTGAACAAGAGAATCATTAAATCATAAGAGTTGGCAATACAGCTTTCCGTTGCTATTTAATTATTGCACCAAAGAGACATGGGCAGTATGGATATCTCTTTAAGGATTTTTTCCTTGAAAATTACAGGTATCTTATTTCACGATTTTTCCTTTCAAATAATTGCACATTCGATCACAGCTTTCTAGAGACAGAAAACAGAGGAAGTGGAGCCTAGATTCACCATCTTAACCCAAAAGCAGCAAGGATGCTCAAACCACAACAAAGATTTTAACACTACTGCTTTTTGTTTTTGTTTTTTTTTTTGCTTTAGTTCTATATACAGAAATAAATATAAATGCAAATTCTATAAAATAAGTATGAAAACCCCTAGTGCTTCTAAAACTAAGGGAGAAAACAGCTCTCAGAAAGGGGTGTTAGGCGCGAGACGGAAGGCAAATCCCGGGACTTGCCCAATAAACACTCAAAATTCTATGAGATAAATCAGGGAAACGAGACCCATTTTCAAAAATGATCAAAACCTTCTAGAGGTTGTATGAGGGTCCGAGGTGGCAGTGTTAAAGGTCTGGATCGTTTCAATGTACTGGGGGACAAAATCAAAGCCAAGGCAGGCAATCAGCTCTCACGTAGGCTCAAATGAGGAACAGGAACCTAGACGCTGTATGGCTCAAATATCGCGTGGGACTCAAAGTTGGACCACACAAACCCAATTTTGAAAGCGATAGATGAGCTCTCCAAGCCATGGAGTTCTGTGGTGAAGTTAACTAGGTTTTGTTTTTATTGGGTTGGAAATGCAGAAGTTCTGGAATGCCAACAGTGCCCTGTTGGTTTTACGTTGTTAACGTTCGTATTTCTTGTGGACAGGGTATTTTTACAACACAGCACACACGCAGTCAAGAAGTCAGGGGCTGCCACAAGCACCGCTAGTTTCAGGGCGGGCTGAGTGATGGGCTCTTGCCGTGAAAGGCATGGTGGTGTTTCCATTTCCCAGGGTTCCATGTGATTCGGGTTGCCAGGCGTCTGCTTAGCTGGCTCCAGGAGGTGGGGAGAGGCGTAGGGTATATGGGGCCCGGCACACGAGAGGACTTTATTCCCAAAGTAGGAGCCAAGAGAGACAGAGGAGAAATGGTGTAGATCAAGACATTTTTGGCTTAGGGGCTGGAGTGGCATTGGGGTTCATGCGTCAAATCCACTTTTTCATCTGTAATCAACAGGGACACAACACAGCAAAATTCTCCTTGGAAACTGGCCCCATTTTTTAAGACAGAAGCTGGTGAGAGGTGAATCCTAGAGAAATGACGACCACGTTCCAATTCTGGAACAGAATCGCTGCTGATGTGAAGCACACCCCGCACGGCGGAAATTTCCACAGAAGCCAAGTTCAGGAGGACATGGGGGACAGTCAGAGGAAAAGCACCTCCTTGGTCCTGTTTTTGGCTCTCTCCAAGGGCTGGAGAGAGGGCTCATGGACAACCTCCATGACGATGGCTCCAGGCAAGCCCTGTGCCGTGCTCACAGCCAACTCCTTACCACGTGTCCACAGAGCTGATGGTGACCACTGGCCACTACGGCACAGACAGAGATGAAGCTGAACTGTAAGGTTGGAGGATAAGGAGAGTCTTGGGCATTTGGTCCTAGGGGAAGCAAACGCTTTCTCTGGCAACGGAGGTGGCCATATCCTGCCTGGGCCGCCTTCCAGTTCTCTGGTTGGGCTCAGGAGACTGGCCCCCCGACCCCAGGAGCTCTCTTCACTCAGATTAGCACCTCTTCCTCCATGCCACAGCTGGAAAGGGCAAGAGAAGTGACATTCGTTCCGAAAGCACTTGTGACGAAGGAGCCATGGCGTTCCTTATCCCCGTCTCAAATGAAACAGAAAGAGCTCAGCTTGAAAAGGCCACAGTGAAGGATCACAAAAGAGTCGGCGCGGGGGAAATGCCAATGATCTTGAAATGGATACCCTTTCCACTCGTTTGACAGGGTTTAACTCCACAAGACTGAGCATTTAAGGCCAAAAGCATGAGGCTGAGAAGGCAGAGGAAGGAGGCTGAGGAGAGGTCAAAACTCGAGCTTAGAAGAGACATGTCCGACTGCAGGCCAACCACGCAACCCAGGGATGCTTCCGTCCTCACGACAGAGCCGGTCATCATGCAGGGCATACACTTCTCATCTGCGTCTCCAGACAGATCCCTCTGCCAAAGCTTAAAACTTGGCTGTAGAAATCAGCTGCATGGGAGACCCAACGGCCTTGACCACGAGATACGTGTTTTTCATTTCGGTGGCAACCGTTGCAGATTGTCCAAGACTTAGCCTTAGCCATCAAGGATTTCAGCATTCCACAGCCCAACGTGCCTTAAAATGCTGCAGACATGCAGGCAGCTAGTGAACCCCCCACATGATCTGACGGGAATTGTTGGGACTCTAGTCCAAGAGACGAGCTCGAGGTCAGGAAGCAGCAGGAGGGTGTGAAGCCTCTGCTTTCAGTGTCCACTTCAGGACCACGCGAAGGTTTGGATTCCTTGCATGTGTTTGGAAAGACATTTTGCAGCCAGGCATAGTGGATCACGCCTGTAATCCCAGCACTCTGGGGAGGCCGAGAAGGGAGGATCAGTTGAGTTCAGGAGTTTGAGACCAGCCTGGGCAACACAGTGAGACTTTGTTACTACCAAAAACATTTTTAGAAAAATAGGCAACCACCACACAAGAATACTGTAGCCCATGTGGTCTGAATGGACGGTATCAACTCACTCAAGATGATACACAGACGATGTCCAGTGCAAGAGGCCGGCCAATTCTCAGAGCCAGAGATTTGTCTGCACGTGACTTAACGAATTTGATGAAAATAGCCCAAGAAATTTCATGAACACCCTCAGAACTGGAGCGAGATGCAGGAACAGCAGAAGCAAAGCCGGGGATGCGTGCCTCCTTTCCTTCCTTTTCCTGGTTTCAGCCAATCTGCACCTCTCCTTCTAGCCTGCACATGTCAAAGGCAAAGGGAGACTGCCAGACCCCTCCGTGCCGAGACCTGTCACCTTACAGAAACCCAGGTCCAGAGTGAGGAGAAATCACCCAAGACCACAGAGTTCGTTCTTAGCAAAGCCAGGAGGCAAAGCAGCAGACTCCAGATTCAGTGCTCGCCGGTATGTGACATGCCAAGAACTCACGCCTCATCACACCTGGTGCCTGTGTGGCATGCCAGAGTGGAACGAAACAGAAGGGATACTCAGAAGGACTATCTCGCTGTGACCTGCCACGGCGATCCTCCCAACAGGCCGTAGCTGGTTCATGAGACGCTTTCTCCAAATCTCTTCCCATCCTTGCTCTCTGAAGTCAAGCGTCTCCTTCAAAACATAATACAACATCTCTCTAAAGGAGTCACTCCCTGCTCTGGCTGCAATTAAATGGGAACACTGGAGATAGCTGAGGTCCATTAAAAGAATGTAGCTGGAGTCTGTCTCTACAGACACCCAGGATACGATTGCTCAAGAAAAACCATCCCGGTGCAAAGAGACGCCGGCCTTCCTTCTCTCCCCATCCCTCCTAAAAGGCACCTCTGACAGAGGATGGAGGCTTAGTCCATCTGTTTAGAACCGCATCTTGAAATGTCACCAACCTACAGCTGTGTTTGACAAAGGTATCACTACTAAGATCAAGCCGCAGTGACAGCAGTTGCCACTCAACCAGAGTCACTGCATAGTAGGAAGGGGCTTCTCCAAGTGTGCCCAAGAGAGACTTGCCCAAACACGACAGCAAGGGGTTGGGCATCTTCCTTGATCACATGCTGAGTTTTCAGAGAGGCTGAGCATGGTGGCTCAGGTCTATAATCTCAGCATTTTGGGACTGTTTGAGTCCAGAACTTTGAGACCAGCCTGGGCAACAAAGCGAGACTTCATCTCTACAAAAATAAAAAAAAAATTAGCTGGGCGAGGTGGCCTATGTCCGTAGTCCCAGCTACTTGGGGAGCTGAGATGGGAGGATCGCCTTAGCCCAGGAGTTGGAGGCTGCACTCCAGCCTGGACAACAAAGAGACCCCAACTGAAAAAATTAAAAAAAAAGTTTTCAAAGGCTGAGGGCTTCCATTTAGGAAACCGTGGTCCCAGGGAGCTGCCCGGGAAAAAAGGAGAAACATCAACGTACGTAGAGGCTGGTCCACATCTCGCAGGGTCCGAGGCAGGACTGTGATTGACACTCCCCAGATGCGAATGCCTGGGACTTGGGTTTGCTTTTCAAACACGGATAGCAGACAGGCTGGTGGGCGGAGGCGGTCTTGGGCTTCTGGCTTTTTGGCGCTACTTAAGTATGTACCATGAAGCACATCCTAGAAAGCCGAAGCTCCGGTCCCGGGCACCCTCCCAGACGGCACCACAGCGATGGCGGGCCGTCAGTTGGCGTACTGGGCGTAGAAGGCCACTTTGACTCTCTCGATCTGGTGGCACAGCTTGATGGCGGGCCCCAGCTTTAGCTCCATGCACTCCTGCACCGTTGGGAGGGTCAGAAGCAGCAGCGCCTGGCCGTCGATGTCCTGCCGGAAGAGGAAGCCGGGTTAGAGAGCGGGCAGTGAGCACCAGGGCGACGCTCCTGTCACGTCAGGCTCCAATCTGGGGCCAGGCGTGGGGTAAGGTAGCTCATTTCACGGATTCTGGGGAGTGTTGGCAGAAACACCAACTGGCTCGATCGCTGTCTAGTCTTTGCGTTAATAAGATCTTCTTGCTGAGAACATTCGGTCTTGTCTGAAATCCCCACCACTGCCCTGGCGGGTGCAAAGACCTGAAACAGGTGGGCTATGGAGGGAACTCGTTCCCAAGTTATCATCCCCTGATGGGAGAGCAAATCTCCGCCTGCCGGGCCAGGCCCTTCCTACGCGCTGCTGAAACGTCATTTGTTCACTAGGCAGAGGGCCCTCCACTTAAAGGAAAAGCTCTTTTGCTTTCCTGCAAGGTCTGACATTTCATAGCCGGGACAGGGGAGATGATGCTTAAGACAGAGATGCCAGCCACACAGCAGTTTTCCAGGAAAAAAACCTCACCCCCCCACCCTTGGACCACACACACTGCCTAGAGTGAGGGCCTGCTGGACACGTATCTACTGCCCCGATGTGCCTTACTCAGTCTATCCATGTCTACACCTGAAGACCCACACCAGAAGATATACATTAGACGCATGTTAAATGGTTACTACAGGACGAGGGGTTCAAAGGCTCCCCCAAAGCTCTGAGTGCTTCCACAAAGAGACCCCTCCATCTATGCCTCTCTACCAGCTCGCTTCCTGTATTCATCTGGTTTATTCACGTAGATGTCATTTGGCGAACTACTGAGTTCATCCCAAGAGTCCCTTCCAACCGAGACAAGCTCCGTGGTCCAGAGGGAACAGCTGAGGCTCTAAGAGATTGCAGCCCCGTGATAAGAATAAAGACCAGGGGTGGAACAAGGGCATGAGCTTGACTCAGCATACAGAATTCCTGCCACCTGGACAAGTGTCACACCAGGGCTTCCATAAGCCACAGGGACGTAGGAGCTTGACCTCTCGAGGACTCCCACGCAGGTAGCTTGTTTTCTGAAACTCATGGTTTGCTTAGCTGTCCAAACCAAAGTGTGTATAAATGGCAGCTTCGAGAAGACTGATGTTAAGAGCAGGCACCGTTTTTTATCTGATCAGATTCAAAAGACTAATGTTATTGTTGTCTGTTTGTTTTGTGTTGAGGCTTCATGCTGTCACCCAGGCAGGGGTACAGTGGCACAATGACCTCCTGAACTCAGGCGATCCTCCCGTCTCAGCCTCCTGAGTAGCTGGGACTACAGACACGCACCACCACGCCAGGCTAATTTCCTTTTAAAATTTTTATAGAGATGAGGTCTCGCTATGTTGCCCAGGCTAGTCTTGAACTCCTGGGTCCAAGCAATCCTCCCACCTTGGCCTCCCAAAGTGCTGGGATTACGGGTGTGAGCCACTGCAACCGGCCTCAAAGACCTAATACAAGAATAACGTATCATCTGATCAGATTCAAAAGCCAAAATATTTACTACTACATACAGCAGCAATAAAAATCAAGCATCGACTTTAAAAGATTCAATGCGAGAGTAATGATTTTTAAATTACAGACGGGAACAGCTACAATGTATGCAGCTAGAAACTATGTCATCAAGACTCCAAAGTGACCTTATCAAAGCACACAGTAAACAGTAAACAGATCAGTCGTGTATAGGCCCTGAAAGTAGAAATACTAAAGGAACTGTCAATATACTTTTCGTGCTATATTTATATCATTTTTTGTCCTTTTTCTCTAGTGCTTTTACAGGCTATCTTACTTTCTTTGCAGCTGCTACTGATAAGGTTGCAGCACAGGAGAACTGGAAATACTGAGAATATTGCCTCAAGGTCGTGAAGCAAACCAGGTACACGCTGGCTTGGGACCTGTTGGCCAACGCTACGTCCAGAGCCCAAACCACAGCTGTTACAAAACGGACAAGAGGGCAGAGGTTAGGGACACAAAATCTTCAAGGAACCACGAGTCTCATAAAAGGACACTTTAGTGGGCAGTGGGCAGACGTTATAAAACCGTGGTCAGGTGGCTTCACTGTTATTTCCAATGTCATCAACAGAACAGGACAGAATAGAACCAAAACTTATTTCAGGAGACAGAAGTTTTACTTTCGAAGTGGCAATTAATGTCCAGAAAAGCTAGCTGATCTACCTAAGATCGCATAGCTGGGGGGACAGCATTGGAACTAGAAAATCATGGTTTTCTGATATTAAACTCTGGAGGGAAAATAGTGGTTTTCTGATATTAAACTCAGGCTCTAACGTCTACACTTGGTCATGACGGCCAACCTTGGACATACAGATTCAACTAGAAAATCTGCCCTAAAATATTTAGATGTCAACTCTTTTTCTACAGTTTCAGTGGGGTGGCCAACATACGCATGAACCTTAGCAGGGGTACAAAGGGCTTCGGGGAGTCAAGGGCTGGGATCTGGCCCCCGCTGTGGAATCAGAGACACTCACGGCAGACACACAGTGGAACTGCTGTTGGAGAAGGAGTCAAGGATTGTTTCCGGGGTGCCTGCGCGTTTCCCCTGCTGTACGCTCAGCCAGGACAACACCCGCTTAGCACATGACAGGGGCAACTTCAGCACTGGCTGAAGGAATGAATGAAAGAACTGGCATTGGCAGAGTTAAGAAAAGTCACCAGATGGGGCCGGGTGTGGTGGCCCATGACTGTAATCCCAGCACTTTGGGAGGCCGAGGCGGGAAGGGGGCTGGTTCTAGACCAACCTAGGCACCATAGCGAGAGCTCGACTCTACAAAAAATAAATTAACCAGGTGTGGTGGCATGCATCTAAAGTTCCAGTTACTCAGGAGACTAAGGAGGCAGGATTGCCTGAGTCCAGGAGGTTGAGGCTGCGGTGAGCGGTGATCATGTCACTGTACTCCAGCCTGGGCGACGGAGTGAGACCTTGACCTAAAACAAACAAACAAACAACAAAGTCACCAGCTGGGTAAAGGCCAGGGTGAGGGAGAGCGTGGACAGTGGGTAGAAGGAGAGAGAAGTGGGACTCCCGGACACCCCAAAGATGGCATCGGGCTCTGTCGGGAGAGCTTTGCCATCTGTCAGGGATCCTCAGTGCTTTCTGAGAGAGGCCCCTTTAAGGCAAGTCCTTCACTCCCAAAGAATCTGCATCTTTTACGGGAATCTTACATAGAAGAAATGAGGAAGTTGAGGGTTGACCATCAGGCTGTCTAATACACTCCAAATAAAAACTCACCGAGTGGTGCAGGTTCATTCAGGGTCTCCAAATCCCTAGACAGAAAGTTCAAGAAGACCACCTCGCTTCCAATCTTTGTTTTATCTTTGGGTCGGGGTCTGACTCTGTTGTGCAGTGCCATGGTCATGTCTCACTGCAGCTCAACCTCCTGGGCTCAGGCCAGCCTCCCAAGTAGCTGGGACTACAGGCGTGAGCCACCACACCCAGCTAATTTTCTTCTTTTTTTTTTTTTTTTGTAGAGTCGCAGTCGCGCTATGTTGCTCAGGCTGGTCTCAAACTCCTGGGCTCAAGCAACCCTCCTGTCTCAGCCTCCCACAGTGCTGGGATCACAGGTGGGAGCTGCCTCACCCGGACCAATCTTTTCTAAATGACCACGCCAGGACTTTCGCCCTCTGTAGGACAGACTTTTAGAGAGACCCATCCTAGTGCTAACCTGAGGATGCTGCATGTCAAGATCATCCAAGAAGACTCGTGCAGCCTCCACACCTGGAGAGTTTGACTCACCTCAGCAAACCATTCCTTGAACACCACCCACTTGCCTGTTGGGATAAACAGGCTGGATAGTGGTGATCCATGGTGAGCTGTGTAGGCACTGACGGCTCCAAGCTCATTTAAAGGGGACACAGTGACTTAGGGGCACCCCGGATGCATTTGCTAGTCCCTGGTGCAGCGTCCAGCAACAAGGGACACTCAACTATTTCCTGAATGGACAGATGTCGTACGGCATGCCTGAAAGAAGGTGAGGCCTTGAGATTAAGTGCTAAAACTGCCTGATCATTTTTGCAAAACTGGATAGGGAATTTGGTCTCCTTCCTGGGACATGTCATCTCTACATATTTTGGGGAAATGTGCTGGTGTCCTGACTGTGTCATCATTCGGTCATCCAGCCGTCATTCACAAGCCGCTGTGCCTGACACACCCTGCTCCTGCGGTCACCCTTCCTGCCTCGCGGCCACCCCCAGACCCACTCTGACCGACTGCCAAGGGCCCTGGCCTCTGCTTCTGTGGCTGAAGGAGGATACCTGGCCTGCTGTGACCGGCATCACCTTTCCCAGCCTGGTACAAGACGCCTCTTCCCTGACTTCTCTGCTTATGTCTCTGGCCACACCTCTGCTGGTGAGGCCACCGTTTTATTCCTTCACGTGCTTCTGTCAACTGGGCATGTGTCTGCTGTTCTGTTTCCAGGTCTGGGCAAGCATCTTGCAACGTGGGCCATCTTATCCATCTCTGTCTTCAGACAGCTTTTAGTAAAGTGCCCTGCACGCAGAAGTTGCTCTGCGAATCCTTGCTGACCCGGGAGAGGTCTTGGACACACTCAGCGACAGGCAAGACTAGGGTAATCACTGCTCCTCTCTAGACTAGGAGGAAGCGGACTGTTAGAAGGTCGATGGCATTTGGTACGCGTCCAGATGCTAGCACAAAGCGAGCACGGGAAGGGACATTCGTGCAGGGACTGACACGCTGAAGAGCAGGAATGCAACAGGGATGGGAGGTCAGGAAGCAGCTTTAAGGCAAGGAGGGCGTGGGTAGTGGCTTCTTCCTGTTTCCCAGAATGGGGGCTTGCAGCGTGGAGACCCAGACTCCATCCCAACGTGTGCATCTGAGCTTTCTGTGTTGGAAACGGTGGGTGTGGACTGCAACACAGATTAGGCTCAGGGGCACTCAGCATCTTCCCAAAGGCAGAAGGTGTGTCCAAGAGAAGCCAGGTCAGCATTTATTTTTATTTTTTGAGTTGGAGTCTCACTCTGTTGCCCAGACTGGAGTGCAGTGGCCGCTCCCGGCCACCACAGCCTCGACCTGCTGGGCTCCGGCGATCCTTCTGCCTCAGCCTTCCGAGTAGCCGGAATTACAGGCACGCGCCACCACGCCCGGCTGATTTTTTGATTTATTGTAGAGATGAGGTCTCGCCAAGTTGCCCAGGCGGGTCTCGAACCCGCGGGTTCAGGCAATCCACCAGGTCAGCT